>JAHWFO010008480.1:4223437-4332686 GCA_023313115.1 Rhysida immarginata
GTGAGGGTTTGTAATGGAACGCCTACCTCAGCTGTTCGAATTAATAACGCAGTGGCGCAATTGGTTAGCGCGTTGGCGGTCCGAGCCAAAGGTTCCTGGTTCGATCCCGGGCTGCGGATATTTTCTTTCCTATTTTTCATTAAAAAAAAACTGTTTTCAAGTTGGAAAAACTCCAATCACATTCAATACAAACAAAAAGACTTAAGATGGAATTCCTATTTTCTCCTTTATTTCTCTTTTGCATAGGGGTGCTTAGAAACTACCGAAACTTGTGAATACATGAATTGTAAATACAGTCTAGAAAATCTAATTTTGAATTTGAACTTCCTTCGGCACCATCTAAGAAAATCAGCCTAATCTAAATTTTACACGATTACGAATTCTGCTAAACAAATGGTGGCACATGAAAAATATTTCGATTTACAGCCAATTTAAATGTCCTATCAGTTCAAAAGCAATAGAAAATACAATTTTAAAGGAATTGATAAAGGGCTTATTAATATGAACCAACACGGGTTTGTCCCAAAAAAAATGTAGAAACAGCATGTCACGAACTTGTAGAATAGGGCATGGACACAGAAATAGTATCGGAAGCTGTAACGGTGGTGGCGCCACTGTCGAAGTTTAGGATACCTTCGTTAGTTGCTGTGTTGATATTATAGGGTGTCCCAAAAATAAGCATCTTTTTCAGTGAAATCGGACATTAAAAAAAAAAACTCAATTTTATTTGTTTAACATGTTAAGTATGTGTTAAAAGTGCATAAATTTTTAATTTTATCCATACAGTTTATTAGCAGTGCAGGGGATAACTTCGAAAATGCTTCAAAATATGTTTCTCATAGCTAAGATTTCAAATTTAGGGGGATACAGACGGAGCAATGTTGAAAATTATCAATAAAGTTTTGACGTAAGATAATAAATCTGTTTTGATGTCATAATGGAGTTTTTTTGTTTTTAAATTTGCCCGATTTCACTGAAAGAGTTAGTTACTTTAGGGACTCCTACCCCTGGGTTACTAAAAAAAAATTTAAACAAAATTATTAAACAAAATTAAAAATTTATACGTATACTTGTAACATAACATCATAGAGAGATAGAGGTTATCCTAAACCTCGACGGTAGCGCACCTGTTGTGTCCACTTGGAGTAGCTTTCCGTCCCATGCCCTATTTGTTTCCTCGAAAATGGCGGCTAATGATTTCATAGCGGCTAATGATAATTTCTAGTGAATGGAATTATAAGGATTTTAATGGATATGGTTTACGAGTAAGGACGGAGTCCTGGTGCTACGGACGCCACGCCTGATTTATTGATTGCACTCTAATGTGTATCTTATTTTTGTTTCATGCCCACGTTAGCGAATTTCCTTTTTTCAGCAAGAATAAGCAATATACCTCAAAAGCAACCAATAGAACGACGCTTTTTCGCGTGACGTCATCACAAAAGCATGTGCTGCCCGTTTGTTCACTTCGCTGCCTCGCTCGCTCGCTCGCTACGACGCCTCAAAATACTTCGAAACCATTCGAGAAACCAAAGTTGTTTAATCAAAATACTCACATGAATTCCGCTGATTGATGACTGCAAGGGCAGAAGAAATGCGCATGCGGGTTATTAAACTTTAATGTGGACAAGAGGTTGTGTTTTCTTCTGTGTCTTTATATTTATGCACAGTTACTCGGTTTTTCCAAAAATACTCACGTACTAAACTGCTTTTACAAAAGATTTTGAAAGTCAGACTTTAGAGAATCACCTTAAGCTAAAAAAAACCAAGATATTTCATATTAAAAAAATTCAATTGGACAAACAGTTTCATCAGCTTGAGGTGGAAATTATGCATGAACTACTTATACATAATACAGGGCAAGTCAAAAGTCTGTTACCCCCCCATACAATTTCAAAACGAGTGGAGATACAGCAAACTTTTTGCAGGCAACATATAGGAAGTTACGTTAAAAGTTACTCATTAAAAGTTACGTTACACTCTGTTTATTGATAAACCGTAATTGAATATTAAAAAAGTTTTTAATTACACAAAAAAATTTGAGAAAATAATAGGGTATATATACACAGTGTATAGCGCAAAATTTGATCGAATTCTAACGAGAAGTTTCCCAATTACGCTTTCACCGCTTAACGGATGCTCACTTGTGAGTACTAACCAACACGTCTTACAATGCTGACTGCGGAACTCGGAAACTACTCATTAGAATTCTTTCAAATTTTATCGGTATACAGTTTTATGTTCACTATCATTTTCCCAAATTTCATCTTCCCAGATGTTATCGAACCTGAGTTATTAACTTGTTGATCTTGGTGGTGGCATTTTTTATGTCTGTTCATATCTCAGTTCAAATTCGGACCCATGTTCATGGAAACGTTTTTGCTCAGAATCATCCATACTACTTTCCCTAAACGTTTGTACGTTGAGATTTGAATCACCCTGTATGTTGATTTTCCATAAATTTTTTAAATATTTAATTTTTACTTTATTTCAATTACAAATTCTGATGCACTTTGAAATATTCCTAGCAGCCTGAATCCAGAAAATTAGATATAGCAAGATCATTAAAAACTAAATCTTTGCTATACGTAACAATTTTTTGTCATAAATTTTACAATTCATACTTGTAGGTATTTTGTAGTTTGCAATTGTTTGCAACTTACTATCACATTCCCATGTATTATAAATAAGCGTAATTTCAAATAGTTATTTTTGTAGATCTTTACGGAGTGAATATTAAAAGAACAAATATTTAAGAAATTCTCACACTTTGTACCTATTTCATTTCAGTAAAAAATAGTGTGTAGTTAAAAATTTTTTTAATAGTCAGTCACAGTCTATCTATATGTATCAAGCTGATGATATTGTGTTCAAATGAATTGTTTAATATGAAATATTTTGTTTTTTAAAGCTTAATATGTTTCTCTAAAATCTGACTTTCAAAATGTTTTTAAAACAGTTTAGTACGTGAGTATTTTGTACGTATAACAAATTTCGTTCTTCGAGTGGATGGTGTGAGTTAGTGAGTCTTTAGCGAGCGAGCGAGGCAGCTATGTGAACGAACGGGCAAGCACATGCTTTGTGGAGACGTATTGCAGAGAAGCGTCGTTCTATTGGTTGCTTTTGAGGTATATTGCTTATTCTTGCTGCAAAAAGGAAATTCACTTCCCGGGCCGCTCTTTTAGCACCCCGACGACAGTGAGCTCTTCGCAGCAATTTGCAGGTTCGTCCCACGAACGACGCCCGAATTTCGATAGGACTAATCTCCAACGCAACTTACCGTTTCATTGAGAAGTAAAAGGCTGTTTGACATTACCACGTTTGCGAACGAAAATCGGACGACAAAATATAGGCCGAATTCCGGACGGCAGAAATCTCGTTGGCACACGACAACGGTCTACGAATCAGGCGTCTGAAATTCGCAGGTTGCTTTCACATTGACAGCGCTGTCGGCATGCGCAAATAAATGCGCAAAGAAAACAAACATGTCTGCCATGTCTGTCGGGTATCGTTATTATCATCGTTTCGCATCGTATGCACCAGGCAACCGACAGTCGGTCGTTTTGCATGTAATGTGAAAGCTACACCCGGCTGCGAAAATGCCGTCCGATATTTTTTCGTCCGATTTTCGTTCGCAAAGGTGGTAATGTGAAACGGCCTTAAATGTATTAGTTTTAAGTGGGAAATTATACTGTCGACCTTTAGACACCGCTACCGCCAGCACTTAATCACGTTATTGCCTTCGTGCTAATACTGCTCCTTTGTGTCTTCCCCATAGGAAGGAGCCCCCACCCTCCTCATGGTGGGCATAGGACCTTTTTTGGTTCCGTAGTAGAGAAGCACGAGGTCTTTCCAAGCGATACGGTAGCCCACGACGGATCATCCCTGAAAACATTGAATATTTGTGCTTTGTCATTAACAAATTGAAAGACTATTATCTAATGTTAACAATATTAATAGCCATCAGCCTTACGTCATTCTGTGTAATGTACTTTTTGTTACAATATTAAAATTAGCTTATTCTACAATCGCCCTCCCTCTTAAGGCGGAGACACACATGCACGGTTTACATCCGACTAGCTGTCGCATGCGACTCTGGAACGACTACTTCAGGTCTCAAACTGTCAGTCGTAGGAGTCGTGCGACTAGTTTTTCCGACTTCAGCTCTGTCCGACTTTCACGCGACTTGTCGTTCACGATAACCAATCAGGTTGCGAGGATATACACGATTAGCATCATGGGAAGTGACTGGTCTAGATGCAAAAAAAAGAAAATGGAGGCTTCCATGGAAACTCCATGTGCAAATAAATTTATTAGTTTAACAAATTGTATTTTTGATGCATAATCGAATCTATTTTGGCGGAAATGAACACAGTTTCCTGTGTGACTGCAGCGCTATTACGGACACAATTTGAGTTAAAATGCTTGTCGCTTGAAAGTCGTGCGCGCGGAAGTTGGAAATATGTGTTTTGCTAGTTGCATGCACTCCCATGTCGCTTCAAGTCGGATAAAAACCGTGCGCGTCAAAGTCGGGTATATGTGTTGGCACCTTCACTCTGCTGTCACACACACAGAGGCTTGCAGGAAAGCCGTGACATATATAAATTGGCCAACTTTTATAATATTGCGGGTCCATCGCTAAATTGGCTTTCGAGCTTTTTAACCAATAGAAGCTATTTTCTTTCTTATTCGGGTGTTTCCTCCACTACATTAATAAGAAATTTAAGTGTCCCCCAAGGATCGGTTCTTTCTCCTCTTCTATTTAATTTATTTATTAATGATCTTCCTCTGAATTTTTCTTTATTTTCTTTTCTTAGACTCATTTATACGCAGACGATATTGTCGTGTGATCTTCAAACTCTATTGTAACACACCTCATACCCTCTCTTAACGAGGCACTTAATAAACTAAAAAGCTGGAACACTGAAAATAACTTAGAGTTGAATATTGAAAAAACTATATATGATGCTATTCTATCAGCGCAATAAAAGTAATATCTCTTTAGCTATCACGGTTAACTACGACATCTATCCCATAAATATAGTTCGGCCATTTAAATATCTTGGTCTAAGTATTAACCATGATTTAACCTGGGACCTCCATATTGAGGCGTTATTAACCAAACTGAATAAGAAACAGGGGTTGATCTCTAGATTGAACTACCTTCCACACAGTATTCTCCATCTTTTGTACTACGCATACTCATCTTTTTGTTATTGTACTATATTCTGGAGATCAACCACCTCCTATAATCTCTCTCGCCTTTTTAAACTCCAGAAATGATTTATTCTCAGATTACTAGGTATCCCTAAGTTTTCCTCGGTATCGCAATATTTTCATATTGAAAATATTTTCACAATTTATCAAATATTTTTTTACAACAATGCACCTTTATATACAAATTGCTAAATTCTTTGCTCCTGGTGTCAACCCCAATATCTGTTATTTACAATTATGATAGACATGATTATAGAGCTCGGTCATCTAGCAATATCAGTCTGCCGAGTTTCACTCAAATTTATAGGCGCCGATGTATCTCATAAGTTTGGAGATTCGCTCTGATGATACTGATGAAATAACATGCTTAAGCAGTTTTTAACCATCGTTGAAGTGTATATTATATTTTTTTTTATAAACGCCGAATTCAATTGTTTAATTTTGCATCAGGAATGACGCCGATATGATTTAAGATTATTTTCTTTGCAGATATCATTGAGAATTTACTTACCGTAGTTATTAAAATTACGATACAATCAATTAATATTTTTATTTGCTTCACTCGACCATCTGATTGATTTATTTATAAATTAAATTAAAATTTATAATTTATGCATATTTAATTGTAACTTAATTCTGTTAAATATTTTTTGATATAACTTACTAACCCATGTTTATATTTGATTATTGTTGTTATCGTTTTCTGAGCCCAATGGGACCTAACTTGTCGGTCATTTACACCATACAGGACCCTGTTAGGTTTTTTTGTATTAACTGCTCTTTAAGGAAATAAATAAAAAATAAACAAAAATTTAATAGAAGAAATATTTCATAAATAAAAACAATTACAGTCTCTATAAATAAAGTGCAGTTGGATTCATCCCATTTCTTAAATTGCCTTTGTATAAATAATTTGGTCAAACTTAAGAACCTACGGCAGATAGTGATTTCTTATATCACCATGAATTTGAAGCAATGAAATTTTTCTTTAAAAAGTCATTCTAATTTAAGTTTTTTCCCTAACAAAGCTAGGGAAAAGACCTTTAAACTCTTTAGAGTCCTTAAAATAAAAATTACTGTTCCTTAAAATTGAGATATTAGACAATGCTCACATGAATATTTTATTTACATATGACTATCTTATTTTTCGCAGTCTCCGAAGCATACAAAAGAGAAAAAGAATTTTTTCACTGTAAGAAAAAACATTTGCACGTCAATATTCTGTCGATTTTGCCTTTTGTATATTATTTTTCCCAACTTTCAAAAGGATTTCTCCCCTTTCCTTTCGTAAGAAATGGAAAAAGTTGATAAGAGTGATAAGAGTAGCAGATCTCATGTGCCTACGAAGCGACGAAAGGATTTGGACCAAGCAAAAAAAATTTTCAGTGGTGGAAAAACAGAGAGAGAGAGAGAGAGAGAGAGAGAGATACGAATGCGTCGAAGAGGCAAATTGTGAAAAAAAGAAAGGAGTGCTACTGAGCGGCAAGAAATGATCGATGGATGGAATTTTAGTAGTTTTTCGGAGTTTGATTTTCAGTAAGCGAATCTTCTGTATAATGATGAATGGGAAAATCTTATATCTCTTATATCTTCAGCATTTACAGGCGAGCTTATGAAAATAATTTGTATATGTCAAATTTTAATAGCAATTAAGTACGTAATTATTATTAGTTTATAAAAATATTAGTTATTGTAAAGATTATTCTAAAGTAAACATCTTTCTTTCAGTTAATCAATATCTCATTGATTGTTTTAGTGCTGGGTTTTTGTGACAAACTCGCAAAAAACTATAACTTTTAATACAGAGACTTATTTCAGTTAAACTCGGTAAATTCTGAATGGGTGTCGTTTCGAATGAAACCGTTTCTCCACAATGACTGCTGCGTGTATTTGTTTTTCCTACTATTAAACTATAGCCCTGCATTTTCCTAATACATTTCGTTGCAGGATGAAAATATACCCCATAACATTGGCAGACTTTTCCAGAGTCATCAAGTGCTCTGAGTCTGCGATATTTTTAAAACACGTTTTAAAAGACAAAAGCCGCAAACATCATCAGATAATTTGACAGAAATGTCTGAGAATGGAATAGTAAGAATTTTGGTCCCCTCTTCCATTAAGAGAAAGTAATTGACAGTGGGACGCTTAGTATGGCTTTAAACGGAACGGTGGGGCTCGTGGAACACACCAAGCTGAAATTTTCTCCGGACGTCATTGTTCTCCTTATAATAATGTGCATTGACATTACGAGTTTTCAGGCATCCTTTTGAGTGGTATTCTGCCACCACACCATGAAACCTTTGAGGAAACCTAGCCTGACCTAACCTTACCTTAAGTTCAGAACCACTCATCTCGAACTTTTGCATCGACAAGGCAGTAAAATGGCGCAAATCTTACCACAATCGATCAAATAAACCCATAAGGGTGACGACGAATTTTATCATCACTAAAGTATCTTTCATACAGCCCGCAAGAATTGGTTTTCCTTTCAGCAATATAAATGCATCGAGATCATGCACATGGTCTATATAGAACCTCCGGAATTATAAGACACTAAGAATGATTCGACGGACAATTGTCAACGACGTCTGTATCACTTGAAAGTCTACGTAGAGAACTTTTTTCGGCGGTCATTTGGCAAATTTGTTGGATTGTGGTATGTGGTTGGCTAGAAGGATCTATTTTGCGAGATATTTTTACTTATTTCTTTAAACCAGTTTATTTATTTATTTATTTAATAAAACAAATAAAGTGGACTCCCTGGGACCATTATGGTCAAAAATTGACCGACAAGAGGTCAGAGGGAACACAGTGTTACTAATAATAAACTAGTTAGAAACAGAAAAACCCACTAAAAATCAGGAAAAGGATTATAAACAAACAAACAAACAAACAGAAATACACATAAAAATTAAACGAAGGATTTAAAATTAAAGTCAAAAATCAAAAATTATAAAGTAATTTAAGAAAAAAGAAAAAAATGAAGAAGAGAAAAAACAAGTTACAGGTTACAGCAGAGAAAAAATAAACGATTAAAATTCTAATAAAGGCATCTGTAACAAACAAACTGTAAAGTCGAACCTGGAACTTTGCGGTGAGACAAAGAACAACGTTTTAAATGCTTATAGAAAATTCGAAAATCTGATAATGTTGTTTATTATTATGGGAGGCGGGGTACGTAATAAAGAATTAGAAAGTTTAAACACAAAGGTACAAACACGCATAAAATATAACTGATAAACCGTTGGAATATTTGATTCCAAAAAAGAGCCGTTACAGTTGAGTGTTTAGAAAGATTAAATAAAGTTCTGAGAAGCCATCTATGCAATTTAAAAATTCTAGAATGATTATGAGAAGTAGACGATCCCCAAAAAATTATATTAAAGCATAAAGTAGATTGTATCCAGGCGTAATAAAGTTGAAGGATAATATTACGAGGGAGATAACGTAAACGAGAAATAATGCCGTGACTTCTTTTAACTTCGACCATAAGGAGTCGATATGCAAATCCCAGGAGAGATCATGGGAAATTAAAATCCCTAAATAGGCAAAGGACGAAACGGTTGATAACAGATTATTGTCAAAAATAGTGATTAATGTGGCAAAACATGAGTCTAACGCCGTAGATTTATGATAAAAGGATGAGAAATGAGGGTATGCCAAAATTGACATCTTAAGACCGGCTAACGTAATTGGATCAAGAATGTGATTGCAATTAGGAGTAGGTGAACTGAAGTCTACATTAAAATCGCCTACTAACAGATAATTGCAATTTAATTGTTGAATCAGTAATAATTGCGAAGACAGATGTGCAGCAAATTTCCTCAGAGAGCCTGATGGAGGACGATAAACAACCATGAAGACCAATCTATTATTTATCATCATAGTTAAGATTTCAAAATCAATTGTGACAGAAAATAAATAATCCAACTGGTTATAAGTCCATTTATGGGTAACGTAGACACACAAGCCACCTCCGCGTTTACCAACTCGACTAGAGGAAATAGCCTTGTATTCCTCAATAAAAGGAATCTCAGAAGAGTAATAGCACCAGGTTTCAACAAAAATTAATAGTTTCGGAAGAATAGAAAGGGTATCTTGATTAATCAAAATTGAGTCAATGTTAGCATTTAAACTCCTAACATTTAAAAAGAAAATGGAACGACGTTTCGCGACTAAGGGAGAAAAATTAGCTAAGATGTTATTGCAGACATCAAAAAAGACTGGCTTAGAAGAATCATTAAAATTAGAATGAAAACTGAAATAGTAAACAATCAAAAATAAGAATAAACAAACAAAAAACACAATATAATAAAATTAAAAATTAGTAAAAAAAAAAAAAAAAAGAGAAAAAACTTATGGGAAAAAAGATAAAAAAATCTAAAGAAATAATGAAAGATTACTAAAAAATTAATAAATATTAAAAACAAAATAATGAAATATTACTAAAATATTTGCTGCAAGCAATTAAATTTCAAAAAAAATTACATCAAATAAATTACATTGCCTAAAAAGCAAACAAAATTAATTAGATATAGGGTGACTCAAAAAAACGGGAACTTTTTAACAATCCAATAAAACCAAGAATGATGGAAGAAAAACATTTTATTCATAGTAATTGAAACCTGTATACTTGCCATTTACGAAACATTAATGGAATTTATCATTTTTTATGGCGTCCTCCTGTACGAATGCATTCTTGAAATCTACTGTTGAGATTCCTCACTGACCCCTGCAACATCTCAGCTGGGATACTGTGAATTTCATCCTGAATTCTCTGTTTTAACTCATCCAGAGTTCTTAGTCGAGTCGTGTACACTTTACTCTTGAGATAGCCCCACAAGAAAAAAATCACAAACGGACACATCTGGCGATATAAGGGGCCAGGGAACGCACGCTGTTGCCCTGAGATCATACCGTTAAAACCATTTTTATGGCTAACGCACGCTGTTGCCCGTTCCACTGACCTATGGTTTCTAAAATGGCAAAGTGTTTACTTGCTCAAGATCACTGTCCCACAGTGCTGCCTACTGCTCGAGGCTGCCACTACACATTTCAAAAATTCCCGTTCATTTGGGTCACCCTGTACTAATTGCATGTTGTGACAAAAACCATTCAATCATATAGGTAACATAAATATGATAATGGAAAATAAACTAAATATTATAAAAAAAAATTGATAAAGATTACATGTTGGAGTTACTGCCAGAATTAGTATATTCATGACAGTTTGTAGTGGAACGGATCCGTCTAATATTACCTTGAGAATCTTTAACAAAGATCATTCCGCTAAAACTCCAGGCGTTGGAGATTCCAAACCCGGACTTAGCGGCTGGCTCGAAGCAGCCTATTCGCTACTTTCAGTGAATATAGAGGGCGCTGTTTTTTTTTGTTTTTGTTTTTTTGAAAGAATGGTAGCGAAAGTAGGATCCTTCCATTTTTAAACTAAAAAATAGATGACTGTTTAGGATAAAAATTCGTTCTAATGACTATTATGAGAGAATTTTATCTGGGATTGGGGTGTTCTGTGTTATAAAAGACATGTTTACAAGGGGACATTACGACCTCGGATCGTCCTCGGTGGCTCAGCGGTTGCGTGATCGCCTCTGATGCCCGAGTACGTGGGTTCAATCCCGGCCGAGGACGACGAGCATTTTTCAGGGGGAAATCCTGAGATCACGCACTTCCTTCGGAAGGAAAGTAAAGCCGTTGGTCCCGTGTAATCGTTTGCCGGCTGCACGTTAAAGAACCCTTGCAAGGCAAAATTTGCGGCCCTTACAACGCCGTCCTGAAATGACCACAGCAGTTGAAAAGGACGTTAATACCAAACAAACCAACGATCTCGGAATTTTAGTTTAATACGACACTTCGTGTAGTTGTAGTGTACCTTTAGGATGGTAATATATTTAAATATTAAGGCGCACTATCCAGCCAATTTTGAAAAAAGACGGTTTAAAGCACCATACATAAGGGAAAGTTTTCCTCCTTGATTGTAAGTGATCCGATAGCTCAGAAGGCAGCGTGGTTGCTACTCACAAGTCGAATTCCAGTTGTAACAATTTTTTTTTACCCAAATAATTATTCAATATATTATATTTACAAATTTATTTGTGACAACCAGCTTTTTCACAAAATTTTCCTTTTCTCAAAATTATTCTACTTATTTTTATTGTTACAAGTGTCTACGGAGTAATAAAGTATTTTCTGCAAAATATTTTGTATAGAATCAACATTTTAAAAGCAATAATTATTTTATTTTATTTTTCGAGGTGGCGGGTTCGAAAGGGAAATCTTTGTGAATGTAAACGAGGTGTGCTTTTCAATGGATTTTCTTAGAACCCCTTGTTCTTGTAAAAAGTCCTCATTTATTTGTTGTGCGAATTGTCATGGTATCTTTTGTTTTCCATTCTTCTAGGACAATTATCATTCTGGTTCATGTATATCATTTTAATTTAACTGATTAACATTATTACTTCTGTATTATATTGCTATTTGCATGAAATGAATTTTTTACCCTTTCCATGCATAATAGGCTACGTTGCTGAATACTTGTGTTACTTATATTACTCCGTAGACACTTGTAACAATAAAAATAAGCATAATAATTTTGAGAAAAGGAAAATTTTGTGATAAAGTTGGTTGTCACAAATAAATTTGTAAATATAATATATTGAATAATTATTTGGGTACAAAAAAAATTGTTACAACTGAAATTCGAACCCGCCACCTCACACTTTGACTTGTGAGTAGCAACCACGCTGCCGTTTGAGCTATCGGATCACTTACAATCAAGGAGAAAAACTTTCCCTTTATGTATGGTGCTCGAAACTTTAAACCGTCTTTTTTCAAAATTGGCTGAATAGTGCGCCTTAATATTTAAGTATATTAACATCCTAAAGGTACACTATAATTACACGAATTCTCGTATTAAACTAGAATTCCGAGGACGTAATGTCCCCTTGTTAGCTCAGTTCAAGTTATGCCACAAGGGCGGCGCCACTTAAACTGAAAGTGGCGAATAACGCGGGCCAGTGAGGCCTTCCGCTAATGATATGTTAGACTAGAAATAACCCACCCGATTGTATAATCGTCATTGTTAGATTTTTGACACACATCTCTCTCCATACTTTTGTTTGTTGTGAGATAGTCCATCGCTGATTTTTTATATATGATTTGCGTGTCTTCAGTTTTCTTCGATTTTTTTTATCACTAGATCACGTAAAGAATAGGAAGTAAAACGTACAATCACAGGTCGAATAGCGTCTGGCGAACGTGGTCCTATACGATGAGCCGCGACAAAATCGGTAGATGATACCGACACATCTAAATTTTCCGAAATCAAGGTAGAGAGAATGAGAACAATAAAAGAAGGAAATGGTAGAAGTATTTAATGAGAACCTACGCGTTTCGAATAAACTTCATCATCAGGGTAGGGCACAACTACAGTCTAGATGGCATCTAACATGGAATATATGGGATCATTCCACCGATTAGAGAACAACGCTGTTAATTGGTGGATTACAAAGAGCAAGAGGCAACAAAAACAAAAACGGAGGCCAGGTGGCCAATGGAAATCAAACTGTTTGATTCGACCTACTTGTATTTGATGTTCCCATTATGACATTAAAAATTATTATGTTACTTAATTTTAGTTGCACTCAAGTTTTCATACATTGTTATTCGTTAATTAGTTTTTGTTCGCCTTGTTTTCTTGTTTTTTTCTATAATTGGATTTGTGACATTAGATTATTATTGTAATAATTTCCATTGGCCACCTGGCCTCCGTTTTTGTTTTTCTTGCCTCTTGCTCTTTGTAATCCACCAATTAGCAGCGTTGTTCTCTAATTGGTGGAATGAGCCCATATATTCCATGTCAGATGCCATCTAGACTGTAGTTGTATCCTACCCTGATGATGAAGTTTATTCGAAACGCGTAGGTTCTCATTAAATACTTCTACCATTTGCTAATTCTCAGCTCTCCTTTTATTGTTCTCATTACTAGCAAATTAGACCACAATGCAGTTAGTAGAGAGAATATTAGGGAGAGATTCAGTAGGTTGTTCAGGTAAGCCAAACACTCTCGAGTTGGCTCGACGAGAATGTTGTTCAAGTTCATCAAGTTCCGCAAAAGTCATATCTATCCTTGATGGATTGTCACGATAAAGTTCGTTCTCTAGTTTTTCAAGTCTGGACTGCAAATCTTTACATTTTGTATCCAACGCAGTAATTGAGAGGAGATTGAGCTCAAAGTAGATTTAACAGTCATCAAATTAGATGTTAAATCAGTCAATTTCTTATCGAGTAATTCGGATAATTTACTTACAAATGTAGTTGAAACATGATCCCAAAAAGTGGGCTTATCGAAAAGAGTTAACATCGATAATTCCAACGAAGTTAATGGCGAATCGTCAGCAGAGGATTTAGTTGGTGTACCGTTCTACAGAATTCGAGTAGAGGAAGGTTTCAATTTAGATTCTGGCTTAGGCATTGCGTAGGCCAGAAATTAAGAGTAAACAGAGCAAAAGAAAAAACAAGTCAGGCCACCTAAATGCCCAGGACCGATAGGATTTTAAGGATTTCGAAGATAAAAAAAGCATTTCTTTATTAAAGAAGTCTTTAAATGTTAGGGTTAGATGAGGTTGATAAGGAAACCACTGCTTGTTACAGCAAGGCGTACTTCAAAATGAATAAAAGTACATGTACCTGAAAAGTTAAATGGACAGAGTAGTAATTCTATATATCTATATCTATATATTTGAACATGTGAGAGCCCTTTAATTTGTATGCATTCCTGTATAATGAAATGAGCGACAATTGTTGCAAGGGTCCAATATTTCATCATAATCTATTGCTAAACCGTTTCAACGTAAGCATGTACTGTTGAAGCCAACTATTAGCTACAATCTATTGATAACCATATGCCTAACAGACATTAATTATTGATAATGTAAGGCAAAATTAATTACATGCGATATCTTAGCATTGAAAGTATCCAATGGTGTCATAATGATATAATTAAATACTTACCATTACACCAATTTCGGCTATCATTAATTTCTCGTTGTATTCATTCATGTCATGTCATTCCAAATTGTTTGATATATTATATGCCATTGCCTAGCATTGAAAGTTCCAGTAGATCATCATGGTTCTACTAAACCACGTACTATGGAACCAATTTGGACTATCATCAATTTTACATTATATTCATTCATTACACGTCATTCCAAGCTATTTGACATATTACATGTCATAGCCTAGCATTGAAAGTTTTTAATGGACCATGATGGTACCACTAAACCACGTAACACTGAAGTGATATTGACCGTTACGGAAGACAATCACGTGTCTTCATCTAATTCACAAGTCTTTTCTCTGCTTTAGCTATGGAATGCCAAATAGAGAGAACAGTATTGATCAGTGCACATGCCATTTATACATGGAATTGTATAGTGAAAAACGTGGTCCCCTCTGTTATTTGTGACCTTTTGAACCGGAAGTAGTTCACCAATTTTTTCTACCAACGAACTCAGTCTTCCGATTTACCTAAGTTGTCGAATGGCGAAAATGGAAGTCGAAAATTCGGAAGCGCTCGACCTCTAGAGCACCAACAGACAGACAGACAGACGGACGGACGGACATTGTGAAAACATAAGTACCTATCGGTCCTAATAATTAAACATGAACCTTTAATATGGTAGCGTAGGAAGCAAACGGTGTTGAACATTAACTCGCTGACCAGCCCCCGTCAGATAGTAGTGGTTAGGTCCGTTGGAAACATTTCAATTCAAGTTAATTTTAAATAAAAAATTCCTCAAGAATTCGTGGCGTTGGTCTTAAAAAGTGCTTGTCGTAAGTTAGAGGATCTCAAATGTCTGAATATAAAAAGAACATGGTTAATAGACGAACTATATTAGTCTTACTTTCTTGCATCGTGAACTAAATCACGGAGAGTCCATTGAGATGTCTTGAGTCCTGTTTTAAGTCAAGAGAGAGAGAGAGAGAGAATGCGCACGAGAACGAAGCGTTGTTCTCGTGCTCTTGCATTGTTATTTTTAAGAACACTTGCATAGCAATTAGCTGTGAGGAAGGCAGCCAGCCATTGTTGACTTCTCACTTGAAGCTAAATATTTGTTCTTTTACTAAATAAATTATTATTTTTTATGCAAGTCTAGTTCATTATGTTTCAAATAATCAAAATTCATCCAGGGGAGTCACAGCTAACTGGAACCAAAACAGTTTAATAATACACATAAAATTAATACATATTTGTATCGACAAGTGGTCAATATTCCGACGGATACTAGTGAAAATCATAATTATTGATAATCGATATTCGATATCTATATACAGGGTGACGAAAAACAAATGGTAGATAATGATACACATAATAGATCCTGGAATAGTGATGCACTTTGTCCCTATGAACATGGGTCCGAATTTGAACGCTGAGATATGAACAGAAATAAAAATGCCGCCACCAAGATCAACAAGTTAATAGCTCACTGTCAGTTCTGCAACGCCTAGAATAATGAATTTCGGAAGAATAATAGGGTACATAAAACTGTGTATATCGTTAAAATTTGATCGTATTCCAACGAGTAGTTTCGGAGTTACGCATTCAAAATCGTAACAGTGCTCTCATGCAAGTACTAACCAGCACGTGTTACGACTTGAGTGCGTCACTCGGAAACTACATAGCTGGAATTCGATCAAACTTTAACGGTATACAGAGTTTTATGTTCCCTATTATTCCTCTAAAATTCATTATTCTAGGCTTCGCAGGACCTGAATTATTAGGAGCTTCAGCATAAAAGCTACTTATAAGAATGCGCCTATAGTCTGTACGTTTATCCGGCCGTCCGTCCGTTCGTCCGCCGTTTGCACGATAAATTGAAAACGGATTAACTTTTCAAATTCTGTTTTCAGAAATATGACCATCAAAGTCTTAGCTCGGCCGTATCAACTTTTCAGAATTTTTCGTGGACCCCTTCAAGTCGAATTCACGTGCAAAATCAGAGAGTGTAAAGAATTCAAAGATACTGGCATGTCATATAACAATCGATTTGGCGCAATGCTTGGAAAGGAATGGGGACTATGTCGAAAAGTGAATAGTGCATTACATAGAGGACAAATGTGAGTATAAGATACAAAAAGAATTTTGAAAATCGGTTAACAAATAAGAAAGTTACAGCCATGGAGACCTTATTTATCAATCGCCCCTCGTATGTATGACATTTTTGTAAAGATTTTATCTTCTGAAGGAATAGTCTACTAACTATTGCTTTGTTTGGTTCCTGAAACTTTTTTTAAAGCTCCATTAAACTCATTTATTTCGAGATGAGAAACGAAGATGTCAACGCGCCCCAGATATATGTCTTTTGCTCCGTTCAAAAAAAATGCTAACGTTCCTAATTGATTTAAGTTTATTTTTCATTCAAAACCACGATAAAGAAAACCTACTGTAAATCTTCATTATAACAAACAATGACGTGAAAAACATATAATAGCTCTTCAAAATGAATTATCTTGTCAATTACTCTCTTTTATACACTTGACGTTTCTAGAGAAAGAAACCGATATTACGATCAAATGTTAAAAAAAAACAAGGTTAGAGCAATAATATCTTCAGAATTTCCACTTTTCTATCTCCGCTTTACCTTGGGAAGATAGGCTTCTTTTTTCATTTTCCCCCTTCTCCTTTTCTTCAATTTTTTCCCTGCTGTTTTCCGTCGTCAGCCTATCTTCATTATCTTTACTCACAAGACTTTCACGAAATACCTTTCAAACCTCTTTTTTATTTCCACTTTTATTTCTCCCTTACCCTCATTTTTCTACACTCCTCCTAATCCTTCATCTCTTCCATCTTCTTCGCTCTTGTCTCGCTTTCACCGATCGCAACACTGATAATCCATCCATCTGCTTCACCGGCGAACGATTGCTTAATAACGTCGTCGAGAGCAAGAGAAAAGAATGAGGAAATATCGTTGACGTCTGTCGAACAACAAAGACGAATTATCTTTGTCTTGTCAAAGGATTTAAGCCGTGCATTCATTCGTCGGTTAGGAAAACAGCCGCCCTCTCAGCCTTCCAACCACGGATGTACCAACAAAACACCTCCTCCCCGTTCCTCATGTTAACTCTCCGTCGGTTGGCTTGAATCGCCACATCTCTTCGGCAATTTAAAACTAGACGAAGTACAAGCGTTAAAGTAATAACAGACCATTCATATTCATAGGAGACACGTTGTTCTCGATGTCTTCAGGGGACTTCATATTTGTTTAAGACTACCGCTAACATCTCTGAAACCGAATCGTTTTTGTATCGGAGATCAATAGACAAATAATCGTTAGCACCTCCATTTATCCCCTATCCCCTTTTAAACTACAAAATGGAGAAGAACACAACAAGGAAAAAGAAATAAGCTGTTTACGTGAATGTATGTAGGGAAAGCATTCTTTCGAAAATATTTCTTCAAATAAGCGATACATACGTAATTTCATTCATTAAATTTCGTTTGGACCCATTTTATATTTGAATCTTAAAATCTCATCGAGTTGAAATCGCCAAAATGTTGTCCAGGTGAGACTAAATGTTCAAGGTGAAAAGGATTTTTATATCTTTCTAATCATTTCCGATATTAACTACACAATGTGATAAAAACTTTAGAAGCACCAGCATTTCTGCGTCGCAAGCTTCAGATAACAGGAATTAGTAAACGGTGGTACCACCTTTTGCTCTAATGACAGCCTCCACTCTCCGAGGAAGACTTTCCACCAGTCTTTGATAGTAAGAAGCTGGAAGTCCCCTCCATTCCTGCCTCAGAATACTGGTTAGTTCAGCCACGGATGAAGGATGACATGGTCTGGCTCGTAATCGATGTTACAGCTGTTCAGTGGGATTGAGATCGGGGCTCTGGGCAGGCCAATTCATTTCTTCAGTCCCGTTGACTGAGACCAATCGTGTACAGACCTTATTTTATGGCAAGGTGGATTGTCATGTTGATACAGAAAAGGGCCATCCCCGAACTCTTCCCACAATGTTGGCAGTGCACAGTTGTCCAAGATGTCTCGATAAGCAACAGCATTCATCGTTCCTTTAATAAGCTGGCCCAGTCCGAATCAAGAAAAAGATCCCCATACCATGAGGCCACCTCCTCCAAACTTCACACTGGGCACCACACACTCAAGTAGAAAACTTTTTCCAGGCATCCGCCAAACTCTACTTAGTCCATCTGATTGCCATAATGTGTATCGTGATTCACCAGTCCATATGATATGTTTCCATTCTTCCATGCTCCAGTTTTTGTGAGTTTTACACCACTCCAAACGTCGCCTGGAATTGTTGTCAGTGATGAAGGGCTTGTGAGCAGCAGCTCGACCGTGAAAACCCAGGAAGTGGTGCTAGCAACACAGGAAGCAGAATTTCTGAACTCTGTAGCAATCATTTCAGCAGAAGACCTTCGACTGCTCCAGGTCACAAGTTCAAGTGCTCGACGAGCTCTGCCAATTTCTTGGGTCTGCCAATTCGTGGTTGCACTGTTGTTGCTCCCTGGCTCTTCCACTTCGCAATTACATTGCCTATAGTTGTACGGGGTATTTGTAGAACGGTGGAAATATCACGTATTGACTTGTTGCACAAATGGCATCCTATGATGGTTCCACGATGGAAGTCGCTGAGCTCTTTTGAACGGCCCGTATCTTAATACTATACATGTAATACGAAGCAGATATGTGTTTGGGCCACTCTGCAAAGGATGCTTTACGAAATCATCGACTTTCCACAGACTTAAACGTACAGGAAGTGATACAAAAGTGACTTCACGACCAACCGAAAACCTTCTTTTTGAAGGAATATGCAAGTTTGAGGAATGCTGGACCTAATGTATTTACAAGAGAGGTGATTAATTTTTCTACATAGTCAAGGTGATGTTATTTAAATAATTTACATGTCGTTATCATGCGACATTTGGCACATTCCATGATTTATCGGGGGTATCCCTAAACTTTTGATCACATGTTGTACTACACGATTGATTTTTATGAGATTTCTCAGACTTTGATATGAGCTCCACCTGTAAACATGAAGGTTAGTTTAAACACATACACCCAATTTAAGTTCTTATAACAAAAGCGACATGGTGGAGGCCACATTCAACATGTAACTAATTTTAGTAACGATTAGAGACTTGTTAACCTGTGTATTCGTGTCTAATTTCGTATACGAATATTGCATAGAGCGCCATTCTATGCTGGTGGTGACCTTTTGAACTAATTTTTTTTGGTGGGTACATGCCCTCTTGTATAATATTACCAAGTATTATAGCTTTTGGTCCAGTAGTTTTTTTATAGCCATGTCAAAATGGAACTTTAATTATAAAGACACTGTTTGTGATAATATTTTGTTGTTAAAACTCTGAATTTTCAGATACCGAAGGATTTAAATCAAAATATCAGACTCTTGCTTTTAAACTTTTACAATAATAAGGATAAATAAAAACTGTCACCTTCATCTATCATGTTATGCCATTAGGTTTTGTTCGATATTAATTCGTTATAGAGCCATTTACAAACTATTTATTACGTTTGTATTTTTCAATGATATATAAGGGTCGTACAAATGAAAACGAAAATTTGTGTGGGGAACTAAAAAGACGACGTGTAGGATCGTAAGTTTTTGTTTTCAACAATTGCGAAACCCCACGTGCAAATTAAACGATAGGTTGCAAGTGTTGCATCACGTGAGAAAGAACGATAGCTCGCGCTTCGAAGCTCTGCGAGTGACCGCTTCGTCCAAACAACAAAATGGAGTCAACGAAACAGGAACAGAGAGCAGTAATTCGTTTTTTGACTTGTGAAGGAGCTTCAGTTTCTGAAATTCATCGTCGTATGCAGAACGTCTATGGAAATGACTGCCTAACCTTCAATCGTGTTTGGGCATGGAGCAAGAGGTTTTCGGACGGACGGTCATCATTACAAGATATCAACGACCTGGACAAGCAAACCGCGCCATCACGGATGATTACAAAGCTAAAATTGACGCCGTCTTAAAGGAAAACAGAAGGGTGACAATCGATGTCGTGGTTGCTAAAACTGGCCTTAGTCGTGAAACTGTTCACTCCATTATCAGGAACCATCTACACTACGAAAAATCTGTGCACAATGGGTCCCGCATCGTTTGACATCATATGACTCGCTATGAACAGGAAGGAGAGAATCGTTACAGGGGATGAAACTTGGTGCTTTCATTTCCAGCCCGAAAGCAAATGTCAAAGTCTTCAATGGAAGCATTATGGGTCACCACCCCCGAAAAATCAAAAGCAATCACAAACAGTACGGGGAAGGTGATGTTGACCGGGTTTTTTGATCGCCAAGGCCCGATTTTACTGGACTTTCTTGAAAAAGGCACCACAGTTAACGCAGCACGATATGGGGAAACATCGAAGGCAGTGAGCGCGGCGATCAAATGCAAGCGTCCTGGACTTCTTACAGAAGGAGTGCTTCTTCTCCACGACAACGCGCGTCTTCACACCTCGAAAGCAACGGTAGACCTCATCAAACACTTCAACTGGGAAGCAATGCAGCATCCACCTTACAGCCCTGACTTATCCTCATGTGACTTTCACGTGTTTGGGGATCACAAGAAACATCTGAAAGGCCGCAGGAAGGAAGAGGTTTTGGAATGGTTCCACACGCAACCGAAAGACTTCTTCCATAAAGGAATTACACGCCTTGTTACACAGTGGGATAAATGCCTTAACGCATTTGGAGTATTTTTAAATACCTTGTTGTCACATGACTATTTGATATGACAGCAGAGTAAGGAGGAAGGACGTTGTTGAATTTAATAAACAAATATTTAATTAAATTAAGTTGAGATTTACAACTAAATCGTAATAGTCAATTAGGATTGATATCCAAAAATTGGACAAGCAAATGATTTTTTATATTGAATGAAATCACAAAATAAATCAGAATATTCTCGTGGACCGATGTCTTCTATATGAGCGTTGACATCCACCTTCGGAAAGGTCCATGTCCTACTAGGAGGACAGTAGGCGCTCCATCCTACGTGGGAAAATATTCAGATATTAGCAAGAAGTAAAATAGTGTAAAAGTTTACGAGAACTATCACTATATTCTTCTTAATCTTGCTTAGCCGTAATACTAGGACATATCATTCGTGAAACTAAAAAGTCTTTTAATGCAATGGAGGGCTTACTTTATTAAATTATTATTAGAGGCCTCGGACCCTGGTCCTACATACGTTCTTACGTTGGAGGGGCTCGGGCAGGTGAGCATTGGAGCGTGTGACTGAAATGTCGGGGCTTCTCGCCATAAGGACACTCTGGATAAGTTGAATTCTTGAGTTAAGAAAAATACAAAAGCACATAGAATTAATACGCTATCAAAGGTACACCACTTTTGGATCTTCGGCGATGCGCACACATAATAGAGATGCCTACTGTCGAATGCATTTGATTAGTTGAGACGTGAAACGTTTAACATTATCAGTTATAATTAAAATGATACAATAAATTTCGCTTACGTGAATTGGAGGCAGCAGAATCCCTATCGCAAGCGATACAGCGCGCGGTCGCTGGCGCCAGTTTGCACGCTGCACCTTGCGCGATCTCTGAAGAGCACTCGCACGACGGATTCGAGTTCTCGTTGACAGCAGGTCTCGACGCGGCCACTTTTGCGTCCTCAGCTGTCTCTCTTATTCTCGTGGACACACCTTGACGGGGCTGTCGCTCTGGTTTCTCATTCCGACTTCGTATCGTACACCATCTCTCGAAATTCCTTTTACCTTCAGAAGAACGTTTCCATCTATCTTGCTCGTTCTGCTTTTTCTTTACAGTCCCAAATCTCTTCTCTTCAGATATTCTCTTGTCTTCATTCCGTTCCTTTCGAACCTCTTCCGTTCGAAGCCAAGCACTCTCTGTCTTTTTTTTTGTCTTTCTTTTTTTGTTTTTTCTTCCATCTCCCCTTTGCTCTTCTTCTCTTCCCTTGTCAACTCGCCCGACCTTCTTCATTTGTCGCGGGGCTCGCTTCGCTGTCTGGCGCTCCATTAAATATCTTTTCCCTCTCTCCGATTTCTTAATTTCTTTTCTTTTTGTTCGCCCGTTCTTCGACCTTAAGAACTTGATACTTGTATACACTTTGGATAAAATAAATAATTTTCGTTTTCATTTGTACGACCCTTATAGAATAGCTAGATGCGCTGTGCATAGAATATAAGTTTTTTAAAATGTTATTTTTATAACATTTAATCTTGTGTTAAAATTCTTGTCACTTAAGTAACGAAAACATGGAAAAGTTTTTATAATTCTGTAATTAATGATCATATTCATTTTAAAATTTTTATTATATACATTTATACAACGGTCACCAAGAACGTGTCCAGAAATCCTTCAAAATTACTTTAAATTAAGTATTTGTTAATAATTTTTAAAAGATGGTCACGCAAATAACATTATATTTAATGACGATTTTAATGCTATGGACAAAGTCTTGGACGATTTTATTACAATCATTTATTTCCCAATTTAGAATCGTAATAAAAAATTTTAAAAACACAAAATAACATGGATTGAAAAAAACCCCAACAAAAAACACCATTAACAGGAGGAGATAGCGCCAAGAGATGCAGGAACCACTAGATGTGCCTGTTAGGTTCTGAAGAATCTCTGGAACAATTCTGAATCGAATACCAGCAAGCGGTTCTTTCATCCTAGGAATCAAGTCGAATCTACATATCCTTAAATTTGTGAAACATCGTCCATTTACACCCTGTATATAGAAGATTGTAAAAATTAGGCCTACCAGTAATTAGCAACTGACTATAATAGGCATAATTGTAAATCATTATTGACATGAATAGGCCTAACCGTTTAGTATTGTTAACAGCGCTATTTGAGTAACAGCGCTGGTACGCTGTACATGAATGTAGAGATCCACTTATGCATCACTATTTAATATATATGTCAATCAACACACCAACATTAGCAGATGAAGTCTTTAAGTAGATCAACATGTTGAAAAAATGTCGATCAATTTTATTTATGTCCTGGTAGTTTAGTCGTACAACTTCAATAATTTGTTAAAACAAAATGAGCGCATACCTCGATAAACTTCATAACGGGCACGTGCTCCAAGCTGACGTGAAAAATGCTTAAATGATAAACAAAAAAGTAACACTGTATTCACTTATGACTCGTCAGTACGAATCGACTGATATATTACATTGCCTAAGTTGATATTCGTAACATCAGTGCACGTGCTTGAAGGGGTCCACATGCACTAATCAAAAGTTTAGATCCGCTTTCAAGTTATCGTGCAAATGACGGCCGCAGGACAGACAAACGTACCGATTAAGCTTGTATTCATATATACATCTTTAGCTAAAACCCGTAATAAGGGGTCAATGAAGTACTCTTTGGGGGTCGTTTTCTCGGACGTAGCATTTCGAAAATCGAAAAGATTCCCAAATGTCATATTCGTCTTGTGCTCATGATTCACGTTCGAATGACGTATTACATGCCTTATATTGCAATAAAAAATTTTACTGGGGGGGAAGGGGTTGGGTCTCAATAGTCATGTGATTGTTAGACCGATTTCAATGATAAACTAATCATGTGATTGATGAAAATGTGCAGACGTGCCAAACAATTGCGCCACTGCAGACATGGAAGCATTAACGCTATCTGCATGTCCTTAGGGCTGGTTGGGGCAGTACCCAGTTCAGGTGAGCTCAGGTAGGGTCTCTATAGAAAAGCGAAGACAGAATTTGAAAAAGTTAAAGCATTCTCGAGAACATACAGACGGACAGACAAACACACAAACAGAACGAAACCAATACAGTAGTATCCGCTTAATACGATCACAAAATCGATCTCGTTTAATACGATCGTTTTCCTGTATATTACGCTCCTTCGAGCCTCTGTGTATACGTGTTTGCGCTCGTTTACGCCATGGCGAAAAATTTTGTCGTCCATTTTCTATTTAGCAAACATGCTCCTGTTTTATGTCAAAATATTCTTTTACATATAATTAATTATAAGAGATATTAGGCGCGATTTATTTACTCCATCCACTCTATTTACTCCGTGGAGTGCGCTCCAAGCGTTCGTCATGCAAACATAGAGCGCTCCATCGTATTCGTCATAGTTGGAGTGTACTCCTTTCGAGCATTTAGAGCGCGCTCCAAACGACCCAGGTTGTCAGTAGGTGCAGATAGCAATTTTTTATCGACACAATGGCGACAAAAGAAGTACATTTCTCTTTTGACGGGACAATTGCAAGTTTTTCGGTGGACGAGGAGATCGCTTACAAATTAGAAATGAATATTGTGCATATTTTTATACACAACCGGTAAATGTAAAAATGTTCATTTAGCATACAGTCGCGGTACTTAGATAAAAGCGTACGTGCAGTCCTTTGTTATTCCTATAATGAACATTATGGGAATAAGAAAGAAATGCACAATGTGTTGATAAAGAAATTTTCAACGTATCCTTCGACAGACAATCTTTTGTTGCGCTTTGCATTTTGTTACCCGTAGAGTATTGCTAATGCAAGATGTTCATCCTCGCTGCTATCTTTATTTTCCATTGACGCTTTCACGACGGATTTAGCCAATAAAATTGATGAAATGAAGAATCGGTCAGCCATCATGAAATTATTTCTCTCTACGCACTACCCGTTCGTCATCGATGCACAAAACGCACCAGAAAAAGAGAGCTCTAAGAAATGAGTTTGCTCTTGTGACGACATTAGGAGTAAAAAGTCGTGCATGACGAATGCACCTATTATAAGACTAAATTGCGTTCTTTGAAAACTGCTTTTTACCCCTTTAATATTAAACATAATTTTTATATGCGCCCTATAAAAACAAAAAAGTGCTATTGAACTAGTGCATCTTTGCTTTATTTATTGCACCAAATTTCTTTTGATGTATAAGAGGATTATGGATTCGGAAACAGGAATCAGAATCGAACATGTACAAAAATTAATATCCACTAGCGGTATATAATTCAAAATTTATTAAATATAGTGAACAATACTTCATTACACGAACTGTAAAAATAACTAATAACACTCGGAATGAAGCTCGTGGCCCATTAAAAAGCTTGTCGTGATCGACGGTTGAAGAGCCCTGGTCTAGCTCATTTCATCCCATCGCAGCATGTCCAACTTATAAATCGAGGTTCTTTATGTGCTGCTTTAAGTCTAGGAAGTCTTGCGACAAAGAGATACAAAGAGTAAATTCCAGAAATGCTCCCGAGTGTCGTAAACCGAAGGCCGGCCGTTCTTCTTCCTTACATAAGCAGCTCGTCTACTCAAATAATGCTTTTCTCTCAGAGAGATGTTGTACTGGTATAGTGCTTTCTTTTCAAGCTACATCAAGAAACGTCGTTGGACAGAGATTATAGACGCTGTTTTTGTGAAATCCATCAAACATGCTTTTTCCTTGCATGTTTTTCCCGTTTTTGATTAATAGCGCCCCTAGTGAGTGATAAAGAAATAGCTTACCTTTACTAGATAAAACTTGGCGAGATAAGATATTATTCTGCCGTTTATTTCGGCGTTATACGAGGTGCATTCAAGTTCTAAGGCCTCCGATTTTTTTTCTCCGGATTGGAAAGAGATAGAAACATGCGCATTGTTTTAAAATGAGGCCGCGTTCATTGTCAATACATCCCAGAGATGGCAGCACCGTATGGCAGATGGAATTTTACCGCCAGCGGCGAGAATGAGACCTGTTTTAGATACTTAAAATGGCGACGTTTTCCTTACTTGAACAGCGTGCAATCATTCGTTTTCTGAATTTGCGTGGTGTGAAACCAATTGAAATTCATCGACAGTTGAAGGAGACATGTGGTGATGGAGTTATGGATGTGTCGAAAGTGCGTACTTGGGTGCGACAATTTAATGAAGGCAGAACATCGTGTGACAACAAACCGAAACAACCTCGGGCTCGCACAAGCCGGTCTGACGACATGATCGAGAAAGTGGAGAGAATTGTTTTGGGGGATCGCCGAATGACTGTTGAACAGATCGCCTCCAGAGTTGGCATTTGTGTGGGTTCTGTGCACACAATCCTGCATGACGACCTGAAAATGCGAAAAGTGTCCTCCAGGTGGGTGCCACGAATGCTGACGGACGACCACAAGGCTGCCCGTGTGGCATGTTGCCAAGCAATGTTGATGAGCAACGACAGCATGAATGGGACTTTCTTTTCGTCGGTTGTGACAATGGATGAGACGTGGATACCATTTTTCAATCCAGAAACAAAGCGCCAGTCAGCTCAATGGAAGCACACAGATTCACCGCCACCAAAAAAATTTCGGGTAACTGCCAGTGCTGAAAAAATGATGGTGTCCATGTTCTGGGACAGCGAGGGCGTAATCCTTACCCATTGCGTTCCAAAGGGCACCACGGTAACAGGTGCATCCTACGAAAATGTTTTGAAGAACAAATTCCTTCCTGCACTGCAACAAAAACATCCTGGAAGGGCTGCGCGTGTGCTGTTTCACCAAGACAACGCACCCGCACATCGAGCTAATGTTACGCTTTAGTTTCTTCGTGATAACAACTTTCAAGTGATTCCTCATGCTCCCTACTCACCTGATCTGGCTCCTAGTGACTTTTGGCTTTTTCCAACAATGAAAGACACTCTCCGTGGCCGCACATTCACCAGCCGTGCTGCTATTGCCTCAGCGATTTTCCAGTGGTCAAAACAGACTCCTAAAGAAGCCTTCGCCGCTGCCATGGAATCATGGCGTCAGCGTTGTGAAAAATGTGTACGTCTGCAGGGCGATTACGTCGAGAAGTAACGCCAGTTTCATCGATTTCGGGTGAGTAGTTAATTAGAAAAAAAATCGGAGGCCTTAGAACTTGAATGCACCTCGTACAGTATTGAGTACAGCGATAGTGGGGGAGTTTTCTTTTTTTGTAACAGTCCTTTTGACTTATCCCGTAGTTTAATCCAGTGATTCCCAATGTTTTCGGTTCATGAAGCCTTTAGTGAATTAGGTTTTTCCCATGGCTTTGAACAAGCATAGCATTTGAATTGGAGATTACAAATTGCTGCAGTAAGAGGAAATTGTTTTGCCACCATTTTCACTCATTTTCCTTCTCCATAGCTGCAACCTTTTTCTCAGCCGTTTCCTCAACCAGTTTGAAAATGTGTGACGTCTTAGTAAGATTATTTATACTCCTAAGAGCCAACGGCCCGGATTCGGTCGTTTCTTTTATTAAGCAGTTGCACTAACAACATAATTCTTCTTACTTACAATCTCTAATGTCTGCTTACAGCCGGGTGATACATTAACTTAGAAGCAAGCATGGACACATTAGCATTTAATCTAATGCTTTAATGTCAGAGCTCAATCCCTGCTTGATAAACTTACAAAAAAAATTACTTACACCGTTTACGTAACTCAACTTTCTGTGTTTACTTCCAACCATACATTAGTAAACAGTAATCACTTCAACAGTGGTTACCTTAAACTTCTAACACAATTGAGAACTCTAATTATACTATTATTAGAATTAACTATTAGAGAATTTAACAACCCCTTTGGTATAGTTCAATCCTTGCAATGTATTAATTCAGTTCAATACCTAAATTCACTAATAATACTATGTTTTATTACTCTACTAGTTCATATAACTCTATTTCATTTGACCACAAAATAATGTCATACGCAATTAACACATCAATGCCGGACACAGTATAATTTCACACTTTACTCTGTCAACTACTATCAACCCACTTTTCTATAATTATTAACATTTCCTCTACTAAACATTAACATCATACAGTACTTATTTTTTTTAATTAACATAATTGATCTCTTTCAAACAACAGTGCCGTTTTGAGTACAGCTAGAAACTGCAATTTCCTTTGATAAGGCTTTAATACTGGCTACTCGAAAATTCAGGGATCGACCTTGATTACATTAATATTATATACTACCATGATATATGACATTCTTCTTTCGCAGACTTCTTAACTGAACTGCATATTCTGCTTCTCATCAGGACAGGAATTATCAGCTGGATTGCTATACATTTCCAGACACTATCCTCAGAAAAAAAACAAAACGGAATGCGATAGATATGTATCGTTTGCAGCCCTATGCTTAGGAAATCAAGGAATTTTATCCCACCAAATTTCAAATTTAGTTAACATTTTCACCCAGGTGGCGCTGAAAACTATGAAAAAATAAAAACCGGTATGAAAATGTTGCAAGGACTGTTGCAAAAAACTAAACAATGACATTTTCAGCACACGCTATCTCAACAGCACACGCTATCAGCTTGACGACGAGCTGAAATACTTCGTTTTAACTATACCTGTTACAGATCGCCTGCAGCGCCATCTCTTGGTAGAAATGTTAACTAAATTTGAAATTTGGTGGGATAAAATTCCCTGATTTCCTAAGCATAAGGCTGCAGACGATACATATCTATCGCCTTCCGTTTTTTTTTTTATTGATTTTCAAAATCCATCAGTCATTTTTGGGACACCCTGTAGATACTCAATGCATTTATATTTTCAAAGATCTCACATAAGTATGCTAATTTAATTAAAAAACTAAATTCATGAAGTATTTAGTAAACTTGTGTTTTTCCCTTAAAGAAAAGTGTACATTTCTTGACGTATTTAAAAAGTAAGGGACAATAAATACACTGCCACGGTACAGCCTTCGCGGGCCTGTGCATATTTTCACACAAATGTTTTATCGGCCTCGGTATAGCCTCTGATGCCCGAGGACGTGGGTTCGACCCCGGCCGAGGACAACGAGGATTTTTTTCAGAGGGAAAATCCTGAGATCATGCATTTCCTTCGGAAGGGAAGTAAAGCCGTTGGTCCCGTGTAGTCGTTTTGCCGGCTGCACATTAAAGAACCCTTGCGAGGCAAAATTTGCGGCTCCTATAATGCAGTCCTGAAATGACCATGGCAATTGAAAACGACGCTAATACCAAAAAAACCAACCAATCACAAAAATTTTTTATAAAGCTTATCACATTCATTCATCACATTCTAAGACCAAATTTAGTGAAGGACTCAGATAAAGTAATGCAATGGGTGAAACCGAAGCTTCACTTCGAGTAATCATCTACGATCCTACATAACGATCGGACATCAAATGATCACTAACAATAGAGACACTTTGTCCTCTCCAAATTATTGTGTATCCTGGATCTCCAATAAGTCTTAGGCCCTTGTACTTGTTGTGATAGATCTACAAAAGGAAGGTCGTCCACAATGTTATTACCTTTCTACGAATAAATCAACTGTGATCCTTATTACTATCCGCGGCCTCATCCAAGCTGCGACCCAAATTCTTCCCTTTTATTTTTCCTTTATCATTGAGGTCATCCACTTGTTGGATTTTACGAGTGATAGTTTTGTTAGATAAAGGCAGAGTTAGTTGTTCTGCGATAGCATGGGGCTTTAACACTTCTGACTTATTATGTAATCTTGTATGCTGGAAAATCAGGGCTTGGTTATTTTTATTTTTTTTTGCGATTTTTAGTTTCTAAATAGCGTTTTAGCTTACATTTTAAAATTTCCATGTACAGTACACAATACGGTGCACACTTCTTGATGTAAAGGTAAAATCCAAATAGTTCATAATCATGGTATTTCCGCTTCTTCACACTTATTTGTGGTGCGTCCTCTTTATTTTCACTTCTACCATGCTTTTTCATGTTCAATAATAAGTTTTCTATTTCTTGGAAGATAACTTTTAAAGCTTTTAAGAAGGGTTTTAAAAGGTTTTAAAAACGCCATTCAGTTGAGTCGACCTTCAATAAATCAAGGCTGTGGAGACAACTATTTGTATACAAACACTTAGTACCGAGCAACTAAGTAAACTTAAATCTTTTATTTAATAATACTTGAAAGTGGATCTTAAAAGCTTTTAAAAACGTATAAATATTCAAAATTCTTACCGAATGCCATTTTATATGACATTTAATTTAGAGATTCCAGAAAGAAATGGGGACTTTATTGACAAGAAAATCCGTTTCATTGTTTCTATTCTGAAAAAAGAAATTACTTTTTTTACAAATTAATTATTGCGCAAGAGCCACCAATTCGGAGCCTAAGGACATTTATAAATGTTAAAAAAGAAGCCCCTGAATTCTAAGTTATGAATCGTTAGTGAGGTGGCGAAAAAGTTTAATATTGTAGATGTCATTCAATACATTGTGTACACGCATATTGTTTTTTTTTCCTATAAAGAGATTTGCATTCTCGAGTTCGTTTTGATGAGGGTAGGGGGGATGGGGGTCTGTCGGAGGAGGCGTCTCTTCCATTTTCATCGCTCTTCTCGAATTTCTTCGCTCGTCTCGAATTTTCTCCTTGCATTCTTTCCAGATGACTTGTCAAAAATCACCGTCATTCCCATTATCCCTTCCCTATTATCCCCTTCCCTATTTAAGATTAAAAATAAAACTCAAGGAAAAAGGTTGAGAGGAGGGAACAAACAAGAGCGTTTTGGAACCCGATTAATACTAGACGTATTTAGATTCTGTCAAGAGCAGAAACTGCATGGGAATTCAAAAATTCTTATCCTCAAAAGAGTGAAATGATTTTTTAGAAAAATAAAGAGAAAGGAAAGAAAAAAGAAGATGCGGTTTGAAGATAGATACGAAGTAAAGAAGAGAAAGGATGAAAGAGAAGGGAAAATGAAAAGGAGAGAATAAAGCTTGAAATTTTTTCCATACAAAATTCTACTAAGAAAGAATAAAAAGAGTCATTTCCATTGAATAGATAGGATTCATTTAACTCCACGTTAGATTTCTTCGGTTATTCTTACATTTTCACATGCGTGCAAAGTACATTGCAAGTAAATAATACTCTAGATCAATGACCCATACACAGAAAAATGTAACATCAACAACCTACACAAAACATTGCTACACCAAGCAGGCTTCAATTTACAGAGAAAAAAAGCTTTGTTTTTTAATTCCAAGAGGAATAGTTTTTTAAGAAACGTTTTTAAGAAATAAATTAAATATGAAGAGAATTTGCTCTAGGCATTCGATTTAATCTCAGAGTACAAATCGATTGCGATGATTGAAGTGAAATCCAAATAAAACAAGAAAGCCAACAAACGTAAAATATATGAAGAAATGACATCAACACTTGTAATTAACCGGATTTCTTTACTGCTGGAACCAAAAATAGATTCATGTCGAGCGAGGTTAATTCTAATTATCCTTGACTTGGGCAATAGAGATCAAGCAAGGTTAAGAGAGATTTCTCGGTCCTTGCAATTATGCTGCCATGAAAAGCTTTTGTTGCTACAACTATTTTCTGAGATTAGGCGAGCCAGACAAACTTCCTAATCGTAATAGTCAATAGCTGGGCCTTAGAGATATCAGATGGGAAAGGTTCTATACATTTGGAGGCTAATCAATAGTGGATTAGCAGTTTGGAAGCTTCAAGCTATGTATATTGAAGAAGCGTTGAAGCTTGGGGCGTCGTCATACATAGCAATGCTATTCTTGGCCCACTTAATAAAATAGATGCAAAACATGGTTTCGTTCGTTTCAGCTGGTAGTCTGAAACTAACATTTTTGTGAGCATTTAATTTAATCTTCCTGAATACTGATATGTTTATTTATCAATAATCATAAAACAGATGCCTCAAAATATCATAAAAAGTATAAGCAAGCCCTTATATTTATTTATTTATTTATTTATTTATTTATTTATTTATTTATTTATTTTCAAATTTCCATCCAAAGTTGGACAAGTATATTGATAAATTAAAGAATAGCTTGTTGTATTAGATTAAAAACACGTAATTTGTGATTTAAGCATGACTTCGCAGTAAAATTTAAAATCTCATTCCTAGTATTAAACGGTAAGTTGTTCCAACCAACGCAAACACTATAGGGGAAAAAGGATTCTACAGTAGGTTCCAAAAAAGTTGTCAGAAGGTGACAAAATTCTTAGACCACTTACATTTGTCATCCTAAGGGGACCGTATGTCTACACCCAAATAGATTGCAGAGTGGTAGGTATCGTAATTTGCATATTATTCTATTGCGTGATAAAGAATTTTAAGCAGGGAAAATATACATTACCTCAATTTCACTGATAAAACAGCTGGTCATCATGCCTAAGGGCAAAGCACTATCAGAAAAATGCGATAACTCATTGTTGATCACCACAGGTCGGGGTTATCAGAGGGGGAAATAAGTCAGGATCTACATGTAAGCAAAACAACTGTGCACCAAATTCTCCAACGGTATTCATAAACAGGATCAGATACTCCAGGAGTGTCATCAGGTCGACCTCAGAGCGTCATAGTATGGGGATGTATGAATGCGAAGGGAGTAGGAAGGCCGGCGTTTATCGACGGAACAATGGATTCCACTCGTTACATCATCGTTCTCGAAAACAGTCTTCTTCCCTCAATAGAAAAACTGCGTCCAGACGGTGACATCATCTTTCAGCAAGATGGGGCGACTTGTCACACGAGAAAGACAACAAAGCAACGGCTTGAAAACGAGCAAATTGACATTCTTCCATGTCCATCTCAGAGTCCTGATCTATCACCCATTGAAAACATCTGGGGTTTAATGAAGAAACTCCTACGCAAAAGAAGACCTAGGACCATTGATGGGCTAAAGGCTGCTCTACAAGAAATCTGGAATGCCATCACCCCTGAGAAGTGTCAGGAGCTTGTTTCCACAAAGCCCAAGCTTTAGCAGCTGTTGTCAAGACAATAGGGGATGCTACGAAATATTAATGGTAAGTGGTCTAAGAATTTTGTCGCCTTTGACGTGGTGGTCTACGTTTTATGGAACGTGTGACGTGTATTTAATCTTGTTTATTTACTGTTTCCTTGTCTACAGATGCTTGATCTTTAGTGAGACACTAAAGAAGCGGGTGCTCTTTCGTTGTATGTATTTATTTTTTTGCTATTTGTAAAAACTCCATCGTAATGTTGCAAAATAAAATGTTGAGTGACAGCTTTCTGAGGGTGGTCTAACGTTTTTGGAACCTACTGTAAATATTTTGAGACCATTGTCTTTGGCCTAAGTTTATACCTTTGAGTAGATCGAGTATTGGACGAATCGGTAAGCCAATATTTAACATAATGCAGAGGGTGATTGATATAATTCCTTAAGACGATACTTATTAATTATAGAGTATAAAGATGGTATTTTAAACCTACTAAAAATATCGGACATAGGAGAGTACTTTGAAAGAGCTAAAGCTACCCGCAAAATATTATTGTAAGCTACCGAAATTCGAAAGATGGCAACTTTTGAGGCGCAGACCAAAACAAGACTCCATATTCTATTTTAGGGACCAACATAGTTTTTATTATTTGTATCATCTCGTTTTAGTTTAGCGTTCTTCTCAAATTTTGAAAGAGAAATTTCAAACGATTAAGATCGAGAAGCAGCGACTCAATGGTTTCCTTAAAAGATAATTTTGTATTTAACTGTAGAACTAATAATTTACTTGTATGAGATGGGCTGGGGTTTGGATTGTTTAACAACAATAGAGGCTAGTTGTTTTTGACTCATTAAGTTGAAGACCATGCGTTAAGTACCAATTTTTCAAAACTTGAATATCGTCAAAGATTTTATTATATTCTAGAATCTAGAGTATAGTCAATTGGCGAAAAGGCTGTATATAAAAAATTATCGTCAACAAAAGATATTTTATTGCAGTGGAGGGATAAGTTAAATATCTCAGCAGTAGCTGCGGCATGCAACACAGTGGCAATCGGGGAGCCCTGCAATAGGCCCAAGGTAGAAGGATGCTCAATAATAATTGCGACTTGGTTTCTCTTCAATTTTTACTTAAAATTCAGAGGCAGAATTCTCAGACTTCATATTCATAGTAAGTCTCACGAAATCAACCGTTCCAAGAAGCAGAAACAAGAGTGGAACAAATAGATATGTCACTGCTCATTTTGCCTTCAGCTTCAGAATTATTAACTTTAGAGACTTTATGATTCGGTACAGACTTTCTGAGTTATTAATAGATTTATTCTGGCTTTCGAGACTTTCTGATTTGATTACAAAAGAAAGTTGGCGGACGAAATTCTGACTAATAAGTATGCTTCGCGTCGGCGAGCAATGAATTTTCAGATTTTTTACGTGTTGAATGACTTCAATTCTAAGAAGCGTATGTGTTTCAATTTTTATAGCTAAATGAATATGACATATGCACCATTTCTGTCATTTAATTAAATTATTTTTATATGAAATGATCAATTCTTTAATCTGGTTCTTCCGTGAATCATTATCGGGCTTAAGGCTAAAAGTATAGAATAGAATAGAGAGGTTTGCACTAATGCATTAAAAATTTGCCGAACTAGGGTGTTTTCATAAACAGTAGCTACATTCAAAAACTCCGTGTTAGTCGTGTTAAGCGTGTCGTGTTGCTAAAATCTGATGTCACTTCCTGCATGAACCGTGTCCCGTGTTGCAAAACGCCTAGCACGGAGCAAGCACGGGGTATTTTCGTCCATGTTCATGTACAGCCTTCTCTAATCATGTAGACTGTGGTTCGCGTTAGCTCTCTAGCACGACATTGGCGCGCATGCTCATTGTGGCATTCCTCATCTCTCTCATGAAAAGCTGTAATAGCGGAAAAACGCCGCTTCCCTGAATATTTTATAGTTATACGAATTAATTGCGTCATCATCCCATGATTAATTAGTGTAGAAGGAACTCTATTTGTTCAAGAACATCGTTTATGGAAAGCAGAAAAGTTATTTTTGATAATCGGAGAAGATTGAGTCGAAAGTAAAGTGCCTATCGCTAACAAGGTCTATAAAAGACCTTGATCGCTAATAGCTCCACTATCTCCATCTGGTGGGAAAATTGTAACCACCATAATTAGGACACGACTTACTGAATGCTAACGACCTGTTCATTTAGCTGATTTCCGTTGTTGTTTCAGGCAGACAAAACAATACCGCCTAGAGAGAAAGCCTGCTGACGGAAAAATCATACATTGTTCCATCACCTACGGTAGGGACAATTTCGTGCTTATTATTGATAGAAATATGATCAAGAATACCCTACCGTAGTTGGGGATAGAGTTGTAACAATACTCTGCCTGATCGGTCTCAACTCAAGTGGCAGCACAAATCGTGCTCGACAGCACAGACAAAACGAGCACATTCAAAAATTAACTCAGCACGGATCGTGCTATTCGCTAGATTCACCGCCTAGTGGTGGCGCCACTGTCGATGGTTAATGGCTGGCGTAAACGGGGAATATTATAGCGCTTACACATACGTACAACAGCAATCGAGATTTAGAACAGCCAGAATTGAAATAAAATTGAGCTTATCTGAATTATTTTCGTATTTAGGCAGTGGTAGATAGTATTTGGACGAAGGTGATGAACTTATAAAAGCAAACCAAGTTATTTGTTGCGGTTTTACTGAGATGAAAGAAGAGAAAGGTCTTTAATGTCTTTAAATGCCTCATCGTACTGAGGGCATGGAGTAATAAACCATGATTACTCCATGATTGAGGGTACGTTAGATTTTTCGAATTGCTTCATCAGCAAGAAAATCGCTATAAAGTGATCATTAGTGCCAAGCGATACATTCGTTTTTCGATGTAAAATCGATTTTTTTCTGGAATCGATTTGTCGATTTTGGATGGTTTTCAGCAACCGATTGTTTATGTCGAAGATATAAAATCACATTAATTTTGAAAATGAATGATAGATTCAAAAATCGTGAAACAAATTTGTTCAACAATTTCAGATACTGAGCACGAAGAAACAGAACTAGCTGATCAACCAAAAGAAACTATGTAGCATATGAGATATATCAATTAAGTTCAAATACCAAATGAAAGCACGCATCTCAAAACAGTAACAGGCTTCATCCAAATTTCAAACAGTAGCTGAAAATCCCAGTCAACGATCATTTATTAGGAGCTTTATACTTGTACAACGAAAGAAAAGCTGGGTGTGCACAGTTAAATTTCCAATTTCAATGTATTTAGTTAATTGTCAAACATTGTTAATTGTATTTAGTAACAATGTCTAACAAATGAAATCAAAATTTAATTAGACACGCCCAGTTTTTCTTTCTTTGGTTAGAGTATAGACTTTAAATTGTCGTATTTAATATTACTTCTCCGTCACTGCTAAAGCTCCTTCATGGAGTGTTTGGAAGATTGTATTTGATTCATTGGATGTGGAAAAGGTTAAAAGCTGCACATCAAGGCATTTATGATATTCCTATAAAACACCTTACAGTTACTTTTGTTCCCGCCGAACATTGATTTTCAAAGCTGGAGAAAACTATTAAGAAAAAAAAAAAAGCGAAGCAATTTGGGTACCAAACACAGGGAAAAAAACTTCTGATTCCCAAGTACAGCAAATGTAAAAACGTGTATCATATACATTTTATTTTTTATATATGCATTATTTGTATTTTATTTCTTTTTCATATGAAAATCGATTTTTTTTTCAAACAATCGGATTACAATTGATTTTTTTTAGGAAATCGATTTGAACAATCGATCTCGATTTTTCATCCATCGCTTTACACTTATAGTGCTCATGTAAAGCCTGAAATTTCCCCGCTTGGAGTATTTCCCGCGCAGGTCACTAGCTGGCGTGGCAATAGGTGAATCTAGCGAATAGGAGAAAATATTTTCGCATTGAATGATGGGTACAGCTGCCATTTTTTGAGGGCAAGAGGAAGGCAATCCTATACTGCTACTCATCGAAGTGCGCCGTTTTTACCCGACTTGTTATTGTATAACGATGGTAACGAGTTGTTGCGTGTTTGGATGTATTGTATAACAATGGGATAAGTTCAGAGCCATGGCAGCCATGGGTCTCGATGCCCTCAAAAGATGGCGGATATTCAATGTTTATGTTTTGATATTTCTCCCTATAGCTTAACACGACACGCTTAACACGACTAGCACGGAGTTTTTGAATGCAGCTAATGTAACAGTCCCTGTACGGCACCCGCTACAAGACTGGTGGTGGACCGGGGAAATTCAAATGGTTTCATCGATTAAAAGTTATTTATCAATAGTATACTTATTTCTTTCTTAAAATAATATATAGAACTGTTTGGTTGAACCCTCCATAAGATTAGGAGAGACGTTTATTGGGATCTTCGTAATTCGTTACAAATCGACCCTCCGGGATAGGGTCCAATACAAAAAAATAAATAAAAAAAATGTATTTGGAAATAAATGTTTTCCCTTATTTAAATTGTTCTTTTAACACACAACGTAAATAAAATCAAACTAGGATCAACAACAACTCAATGATAAATTATGGTATTAATTAACATAAAAGGGTTTACCTGCCAATAATTAGTTATTAGCTTAAGACGAGAAACTTCTCCGGAAAAGTTCAAAGATTAACATGTAAGTTCGTTTGTTTTACTTCTTTTATGTGTCCTTTTGAATTATAAATCAGTTCGGTCACGGGATAAGTAGATTAGTGTTGTCACAAACATGTAAATCAATTCTCAAATCGGGAAAATAAAGTGAATTTCTTCTAATGAGGTTTGGTTTAATCCTTGCTAGTTAAAGTCTCTTTCGGTATTAAGTGAGGGTACGTTTTGACATCTTGTATTTGTCAAATTCGAGGGGGTGCTGAACGTCTAAAATTAGGGTCGACAGTCAAGTGATTGGTTATAGTCTCTTCATTAGGACAGGAAGTCTCTAAGTTTAAAATTAGCAATCACTGTTAGCTAAAAGAGTGATCCAACTGGGCCCGATTCGCGTGTGAGGGAAAGGGGAAAGGCTCACGCGAGGTCTATGCTAACATACAGGAAAGGATGGGAATGTTCCTAGCGGAAATCGCACGCCAACCGGGCCCCCACAACTATGGTCCAGGGATTCTCCGAAGAAGATGGCAAAAGGATTCCGACGCACACGTCCAGGAGCACATGATTACGACAGGGAAAGCAATTACGAATCATACATCTTATTGTCTATGGTAGTTCTACTTGTAACTTGGTTATCACTAATATTCTTTTCTGATTGTTTCGTGAACTTGAAACAAAAAGGGCTCCCAAAATAGTAACAAGGTTAAATATATTTTTGTTCGTTCGTCCAGCGGTGTCTTCCGAGAGGAAAAGGCTTATCTTTATCCAGTCTTTAGGTCGGTGGCGTTCGAAGACGTAACAAGATTCTTAAGCAGGAGTCATGGCGTCCACGAAGAACTCTTGAGCGATAGATCTCCGATGACGGCACGAGTCTAATCACCAGGGACAGGCGCTGGGCGACTCCACCGCAACAAGTGACGGCGGCAGTCCGCAGGACTGCAGGGCGGGAAGGGGGGGGGGGGGCTGAACAAAATAGCGAATGAAAAGTCTCTGAAGGGTTCACTGAAGAGGAGTAGTCCCTTCTCGGTACATGAAGATTACATGGGAATAAAAGAGGAACAAGCAACTTAGGATTTGTCTGGATTAGAATAATGGTTTCTTACTAGGCCTCGGAGTAGAGCTCCCGAATGACGAGAAACTTGTCTGAACGCCGACGCACAAATAGGCCTGTGGTGTAGAATCACACACGGTAAAGGTGAGTCCAAAATGCTAAAGAGACAAACAGTTCGTCAACGTGAAAAGTACAACGAGAGTCCTTAGAATAACAAAGACGCAGGGTTAGGTCTTGAGCTCCAAAAAATTCATAAAATGGCGAAGACTTCTATAGCTCCAGTAGAGATTTTCTAAGTCCCTTGTATAGAACAGTGACAAAAACTTAGCAGACACTAATTTTCGAGTAGGTTTCAAAATATCAAAATAAACTTTACGACGAATTGAGTTATTTCCATCTCAGGGTTTCAGTACTTATTGCTAACAGGACTAAGTCTGTTATCCAAGGAAACGTATGAAAACCACAGCAATCTATCCCGACGTCTACACTCACAGCAATTTCCAGATCGTAGGACTCATTTTATTAGGTTATAGCTCTGTGGCTCGATTATAAGAATACAGTACTTCGTAGATAAGTTGTACCATCCATCTTCAACTGTTTAAGAACCGCCGACTCATCTAACAGCGCCATACACTGCTTTACGAGCCAAGTCATAGGAAATCGGAATCATTTCCGGTAGAGATACGAAATCAAGTTACGAAAACATGGCGGATAGCGATACTGGACGATTTCGTCGTTCGTGTTAGTAAGAAGATTAATACAAAATTATTAAAATTAATACTACTCTTTAATATGACTATGGATGGGACAAGTTAACTAAAGACTATCTATCAGTAAGAATAGTCCCTTCAACTCCCTAGCGAACAGGCTCCCTCAAGAACCCAACGTTGAATAAGCCATTCTCCAACGTTGTTCGTCTTGCTCCTTCAAATTTTACCAGTTCAAGAAAAATTGAACGAAAACAGGAATCTAAGCAAGTTACACTATTTTCTAACGTAAATTATACTTATTTAATAGTTCCAAATTTATTTGCTAACCAGTTTACTTATTCATTATTGTTAAGATTATTTTTTTATTTACTCGTTGTGATCTAAATGCATTTCCACTGAACAGCATTCATTATTATCGACTGCTAACAACATTGCTAGTTTCTCGCAGCAAGAATGGATCTAAACAACGGGAGCTGTGTATCGGAACCTTATAGAAAGTAAGAAAGGTGGCTGACTTAATTCCACCATGGAGATCGAATAAGATATTAACTAAAATAAAATGTCACTATTTCCCTTTCCATTATTGTAGGGAGTGTAAATCATTGATCTAAAACTCATCCTTTTTTCTGCATTTCAGATTGCCAAGGATACTAATATGAGCCTTCCTCTTCAGCAATACGTGATAGTTTCCATTTAGCCTACCCAAAGGAATGTAAAAGGAATCTTGCAGATTTATAATGAGAACGATGTAATGGTTACAACACAAATAATCCCTTGATTTTTGTGCAAATCACTTCTGTTAGGTGATGGTGAATTTATTGCATTGTACATTATAAGTTATTGTATTGTTAAATCAATAAATGACTTTATAAAAAAATATTCATGTTTAAAAATTTTAAAAAGATGTCGTTTCTCTTCCTATTGTTGTCTACCCTTCAAGAACTGTCGACTCTTTGAACACGGCGATCATTATTTTAGAATTTAGCAACAGATTTATCATTAAAATCCTTTTTTCTGCCTACAAGCTTGGAGTTCTATCGTCTGCTGGCGAATTTTGACTATAAAGATGATAAAATACAAATAAGGTCAGTATACAAATGTAAACTTGTATAAATATCAGTATACACGTGTGTAAATTTGTATAAACAGGTGGGTAAGCCTGTGTAAATTGGTGTATACGCGTGTGTAAATTTGTGTACCTGTGTGTATTAATGTGTAACCTAACATAACCTAACCTAACTAGATTGTATTTGCGCACAAAAAACGCTTTGATTGATTCGAAATGATTCACGAAAGAACCAGATTAAAAAATTGATCATTTCATACACAAATAATTTAATAAAATGACAGGTATGGTGTATATGTCATATTCATTTAGCTACAAAAGATTGAAACACAAAAGTTTTCTTAGAAGTGAAATTATTTAACACGAAAAAAAATATGAATATTTATTGCTCGCCGACGCGAGACTTGCTTGTTAGTCAGAATTTTGTCTGTCTTGATACTCAATCGTGAAACAAACTCTCAGGATTATTTTCTTCCATGTATCTGTTTTTTTAATAAGTGTATTTAATAAAGTAGGTAACGACTTTGTAAATAGCCTGTATAATAAAAAGTTGCAGCAGAAGTTATCGTTTTGCCCCATTTGTTAATCATTTTCTAAGTTATTAAATGATGAGAATCTGTCGATCACCAACTGCATAATTCACGGCTACTGTCATCAACTAAAATAAAATGAAAATATGGAACTAAAATGATAGATGTCGTACTAAATTAATAACCTAGGTAAGAGATTTTACAAATTAAAAATGACATGGTTGGTTTTAGATTCGCTAGGTGAATATGATGCTCAAAAATCGTGGTAAACATGCTATCCATCTATCTATATACCGGCTGTTTCAAAAATAACCGGATAACCGGTATATTTGAAAAATCAATAAAAACTAAACGGGCAGCGATAGAAATACACCGTTTGTAATTTCGAAAGTTTGTCTGCCTGAAAATTTACTGTTGTCCCAAGGATATTGCTGATTTATTGATTTTTTATTGATTTATTGATTTTTCAAATATACCGGTCATTTTTGAAACACCCGGTATATAAAGAAGGATGTTTGTTTGTGGGTATTTAATACAAATCTACAGTTTTATTCCGATCTTGATGAAATTTTGCATACATGACCTTCAAAGCATGAGGAAGGTCACTGTCTACCTCAGATTTCGAAAAAATAATAACTATCGATAAAAAATCGATATTCATGGTTATGGCAAGGCATATTAATGAGAAATATCTCATGACCAACAATGCGAGGCAAAGTTTGTGCAACAATAGGTATCAACAATGGTGTCAACAAGCAATGCACCAACACTATGCAAGGATCAACAATGTATATCTCATGACCAACAATGTAAGGAAAAGTTTGTGCAACAATAGGTATCAAAAATGGTGTCAACACGCAATGCACCAACATTATGCAAGGATCAACAATGTATATCTCATGACCAACAATGCAAGGCAAAGTTTGTGCAATATAGATAAGTTTCAATTTGTAACAAGGCATAGAATTCCTGTTATTCAGACTTTTCTTAGAAAAGAGAGTTCTTAGTAGTTAACAATTTCTTGAAAATCTTTAAAAATCATCAGTAACTGGAGATAATGGAGAGTTAGCAGACTATTGAGAAAGAATGGAAAGACGACAGAGGAAGCACTCTTTTAGCTCCGTACTGTATTGAGCAAATTGTAAGCAAGTAAATAGAAGAATCGGCGACCGCTAGACTACACAAAAATTTGGTAGCACATCACATCCAAAAATTTCATAAAAATATATTTTGACCATATTTTGTGGAAATGTGTATATTCTGAAAACTGAGATGCTAATCATGCGATTATTGAACGTTCGTTTCCAAGAGTTAGTAATAATGAGCATAAAATGATGATGCAGTGACAGAACATTAATAAGGCAGCGTCTATTGATGAGGCAAAGGAGTCACGCGTGTCTTCCTTGAGCTCCCTATCAAACATCCAGACGACTGGCAAAAATTTGTGTGTCTGGAAAGGAAAGAGAAAGAACGAGTATTGGTCATAGAAACTCTGCAACTAAAACAGAAAAAGCTATACGGGCATTTGAAACATCTGAACAACGGGAGTTTCGAATAGAGCTTCTACGTCAAGGGCAAGAAAAACTTAAACCTAAAATATCTGGTGATGCTCCGCAGTGGTGAGGCAAGTCAAGAAGAGTTTAGACATAGTCTTTCTATCCCCTGGTCTGTGCACAGGTCCTATGCAGTTGGGCTATTGTCAAGGACACACTATAGATGGCGTTAAAAACGACTCTTACCGAGGAATAGCACAGTCTTCCCCTACAGGAACCATAGAAAAAATTATTTTTTCTTCCTTAAACACATTAATAATTTTTAGAAACAATAGTATAATTCAGTAACTATAAGTATATTAACATTAAATTATTAAAAATTTTAAATTTTTTAAATAATTTTTTGTTTAATGGTAGTAACATTATTACAGTTTTGTAGCATTGATTAAATTTATTATCAATTAATTTTTATTAACATTTTATTTTTTTGAGGTTTTATTGAGGTAATACTCCTTTACATAGTTTATAATGATGTAAAGTAAATAAAATAAACTTTAAAAAATGCATCTGTTTAAGAATTCGCCAAGTGGTTGAAATATGAAATGTAGACTGCTTAGGTGGCGAAGAGGCTAGCATGCTGACTTCTAAGTCGTTGGGTCTCGTGTTCGAGTCCCGACTGGGGGATGGACATTTGTATTTTTCCGTTATTAATAAAAGCTTACTTTCTCTATCCACTTATCAGTCACACGATTAAATTCGTTCAGGCTGAAAAGAAGAAGAAATATGAGATGTCGAGAAGTTATTATATGAATTGAAAATCTACAAATGAAGATCAGCCTTTCTTCTAATAACTGGACAACATTTCAAATTCCAACTATTATTTATATATTTACTAATATTTGTAAACACATCAGACGTATATTACTTTAAATTTATTTCGTTTAATTTCAATCATTACACGTTATGTAAAGGAGAATTACTTAAGAGCCTACTGAAGAGTCGCAGCTATCGCCATCTGGCGGACAATATTGTCTACGGACCAAACTTTAACCTAGAGAACAATAGCTGTGCACAGACCAGGAGATAGACAGACTCTGGTTTAGATAAAGTCCCGGTATATCACCTAGAATTCCTGTTTTTCGTATAATGGATAGTCTTTTTGCTCTGTGTTGTATTGATTGAGTTATTATTTAACCAATTGGGAGTTATAATTTAATTTTTTGAGATTGTTCTATTTAGCTACAAGTGTAATTATCCCAGGTTAACGTCGACTACCTCTGCTAGTTTTTGATAAAAATTATTTCTCCGCGAAAAATTATTACGGGTTTGCGATACAGAAATTAGTGAGAACCATGCTAGATTAGTTAACTTTTTGCTACTGAAGTCAGGTGAATGGAAATAAACAATGTTTGAAGTAAATGAGCTTAAATACCAAATAACACACATCCTTCATTTTTGGAGCTCATTTTGTATTTCAAATTAATTTTTATGCTCAAAATTAAACAAGTTCTTCCTCCTATATTTGACTAATTTACATCTGTGTTGAAATACCTCAAAAAACTTGAAAATTGTGATGCTTAAGGTTGTAATTTCTAAGTACAAAAGGAAAACCAACATAGCAACGAAGATGTGGCCTAATATGTAATCGGAAAATCGAATATTTGAATTGTAAGCATCGAAATTTCTATAATATTGCTTATGGATAAAAAGATTTAACGAGTTATTTATGTTTGTCTTTTGTCGATGTAAGCCTTCCTTCAAAACTTATCTCTTTTCCCCTCTTCCTTCTCTTTACTAGTTTTTTTTCAGCGCAAATCCTCTTGAATTCCTCACGGGACACTTAATACACTATCGATTCCTTATGCTATGAATAATAGTGTCTCTCGCTGCATCGATTACCTGTCGCAGCATTGTCGGCTACGTGAACGAGCTTTTGTCCTTCTTTGAATTCCTGTCTTCTACCTCTTCAACAAAGTTTTTTTTAAAAAAACAAAGTTAACATCCTTTAAACGACTCGAGTTACAGACATGGAACTAATAGGGCATAGATAAATTTTAATAAAGTGAATTATTTAAAAAATTCAATTTTACTTGATAAGTCAACTTAAATTAATCGATAATTTTATGTTTCGTTCTTTGTATGTTATCATTATGGCTTTGTATCATTATGACACAACAATCTCGTTAAGAAAACCATATAGTCTTAATAATTTGCTGTTATTAAAACATGTTTTGTTAACTAGATTTCATGGCCCATGCTTATGTTAAGGAAATTTAATAAAACAAATTTTGATTATATTGAGTTATTCGCATTCGAAGTACGTATATACTTCCTTCTTTCCACATATTTTTGATATATTTTATTTACTTTCTTTAATAAGCCAAAAAGGGCTACATCAGTGTGAAATTTATCTGGTCCACCACGGGAACGCAGAATTGGAAAAATACGGCGAAGCATGGACTCCACAAGCTTGAGGAAGTATTCAGCAGGCAGCAAATACCATGTTTCATGTAGAGATGTATACAGGGTGAGTCAAAAGTCTGTTACCCACTTCTTGGATACACTGGGCAACAAAATTTTCAAAACTTTTTTGCCTCCGATATGAAAATAACAATTTTTTAATGAGTTGAATGTGCTGAACACGAATATGACTATGAAAATGCAAAATTGGCTCTAGTTTTTTTGTAATCTGCAAAAAAATTGTGTACATAATAAAATGACTACCAATAGCTCTGGTCAACAACATTTTTGGTACAGGGGAAGATAGGTGTTCTAGACTAATTTGAGCGTGCTGATTCCAAATCTGAATTCCAAATTTCCCTATCACGTCAAGATCTCGAGTTATAAAAATAGTTTCAATTTTAATAGTAGCCATTGTTTAAATTTGACATCAGGAGATTGTTTTACACCACTGAAACTTAACATCCTGACGTGATAGAAAATTTGGAGTTCAGATATGGGATCAGCACACTCAAATTAGTCCAGAAAACCTACGTTTTTCCTTCTGAATACCATTTGCCAAACATGCAAATTATTTCATGCACCATCCTCATCCTGTTCTGGAAAGTTCCACAATTTACCATAAAATTTTAAATTTAATTGCAATTGATATAAAAAAGTTGAGAAAAAATCAGACCAAAGCAAGATGGCAAAGTACACAGCCCACCTTGCAAGAGAATCTGCAACAACGAATTCAGGAACCATCTTCATTTAAACCTTAAGAAAACGAAATACATTATCCTCCGTCAAAATAACAAGAAGCTCGATCTCCTTAATTTCTTTTAGTATATCACGCTACAGTACTTGCCCCTGTTAAAATGTTTAAATTCCTGGGGATTTTCTTTCATATAACTTATCCTGGGACGCCCACAATAATTTTTTGGCCTCTACCTTAAATTACCGCCATGGTCTTTCTCACGGCTTCATTATTTACCAAAAAACACTTCGCTTCTTCTTTATTTTGCCCTTATTCAATCTTCCCTCATATACGGTATTCTATTTTGGGGCACTACCACTAAACTAATTTAAAGCGTATCCAGAAATGGTTTGTCCGCATTCTATTCAAATTTAAAAAATCCGATCCAGTTTCGCATCTTTTCCCCATAACAGGTATTACTTCTATTTACTATTTACATTCTTTTCTTCTCGCTCTCTTTATTTTTAAAGCTTTAAATAACAAACGTATCTCTTCGCTCCCCCAAAATTCTTTTAATCCCAAACCACCCGGTCCATACAAGGACACATTAACAATCTCTTTGACCAATTACACCTATCAATCTAATAGTGTTATCAACTCCGGCATTAGAATTTGGAATGACCTTCCTAATGAAATCCGTTCTTCGTCTTCCTTGACTACTTTTAAATATAGTCTAAAGAAGTATCCCTCGAATTCCCCTGCTAATCCACTAACCTAGTTCTGTTTAATTTACCTATTTGGGTGACAACCTGGAAATTTACATCTCCCCCCGTGCTTCGGAGGGCACGAAAAGCCGTCGGTCCCGGCTGCTGCGACCATCTTACAGCAGTCGTTAAGATCATCATCACCCCCAGAAATGGGGGTTGTGCGTAGGGCCGACCCCCCTGCCACATAAAATAAATTAAGGTCTAGAAACAGGCAGTCACTTGCTTGGGGCTAAAGGGCTGTAAAGCCTATAAAGGCCAATGATGATGATGATGATGATGGTATTCATTGTACAATCCACCAGGGACTAACATGTCGGCCTTGAGCCATAATGTACCTCGTCAGATTCTGTAAGAATTTTTTTTTCTATAAATAAATAAAATTAAATTCCTTCCAAAAAAAATGCAGGGCAATAATACCGGCCACGTTTGTACGTTTGTTGATGTAATGGCATCGTTGAAATGTCGTGCGGAATTATGCTATGGTGCAAGCGGACATCACATTGAACACTATCTGGATTGATGGAAAGACTTACTTTGTATCAGATGACTGTTTATAAAAACAAAGAGTAGAAGAGCCACTTGTCCTGTTGCAGAGCTTGCAATGAGGAATGTGGGTGATCCGCTCATCGGATTTTTTCTTTTGTTGGAATTTGCTGTTGAACAAATGTGCAATTGCAATTATTTGTGTATCTCTTACGGTTTTCGAGACAGAATTTGGATGTGTCCTAATTTGCATATTTGAGATGATGGTAAAAGGTTAGGTAGGTTAGGTTAGGTTAGGTTAGCTTAGGTTAGGTTAGACTCGAATGTTAAACTTTAGACTGTGGAATGCCTGATTTATGTCCCGTTTCCAACTTCTCCGGACAGAGAGGCATAGCAGGGTTAGGCGCCAGCTAAATTGGTTTGGATTGGTTTGGTTTGCTTGGTATTAACGTCCTTTTCAACTGCTATGGTCATTTCAGGACGGGCGTTATAGGGGCCGCAAATTTTGCCTCGCAAGGGTTCTTTAAAGTGCAATCGGCAAACAACTGACGGGACCAACGGCTTTACTTCCCTTCCGAAGGAAGTGCGTGATCTCAGGATTTTCCCCCTGAAAAAATCCTCGTCGTCCTCGACCGGGGTCGAACCCGCGTCCTCGGGCATCAGAGGCGATCACGCAGCCCCTGAGCCACCGAGGCCGATTGCGCCAGCTAAATGAAAGCATTATTCAATGTATTCTTATCTTGTGGTGGCAATGAAATGATTTGGGGAATATTTTCTTGGCGTTTCCTGGTTACCTGGTTCTTAATCAGGGTTGTTGAGCGCCTAATTGGAACCGAGTACTTAAACATTCATTGAACCAGATATATCTCTACTTAGTCAATATTCCGCAGGATGATGGAATGTTTCGGCAGGACAATGCTCTGTCATAAAGCAGGTTCAAAAACAAACGGCAGAGTTTACAGTGATGATTTTCCAGCACAGTCCGAATCCGATTCAACCACTGAATCCGAATCCGAATCCGAATCGTACATGCTTCGGGCGGTTCAGATATAAATTTATAAGGCACAATCGACAATAACTGTAAAACATTAGATTACCCTACAAGACAGGGCCAATATCGGTGTGGAAATATTTCCAGCACTTTGTGAATCAATGCCCAGACGAATCCAGGCACATAAGGTATCATTTGAGATAGTTTTCTTCAAAGTAACTTTTAGAACGAGATCTTACGGGCACCCATCTATGCAAATTCTCCATGGATAAAAAAGACAGAAAGGAAGCCCAAGTTCCATCACCGGTTCACCCGATAATGGTTTCATCATCTCAATCTTCGACGCTCCTTGATGCCTCCTCGGAGAAATTGAAGGAAAGCAGCCAAGCTGTTCCCTGCCGGGATAAAAAATCATTCATCGCCTGATAATTCATCGGAATCTATTTCCACTGCATATCTACGGGAAAATTATTCAAATCGATGAAACAACGCGGATAAGTAATCTAGCAAATGTGAGTAAAATCTTTTCCATAAACGACTACAGAACTAACCCTGCCGAACTAAATTCAAATTTAGTAAGTTAATTCAAATTTAACTTTTATTCCACGTACCTTGTGTTACGATTTCTTTTTGACTTCATTTACAAGTGACTATATTCCTCCTCCTGATCTCAAGTTTTGTTTTTAACTATTTATCTTCAGTGCTGGAAACTAGTATCTCAGAGAAGTCTTCCCATGAATCTCCGGGTATTTCTAATGGACGATTTCAGAACAATAATATCACAGGCCTGCGATGAAAAAAATACAAGGGAATTGATAGCTTAACTTTATGTATTTTTGGTGCTGATTTCAAAAAAACTAATGAAAAATTTCTATCACGTCAGGATTTCTTGAAAAATTCAATTTTACTTGGATTTTTTTCAACATTAAAACAAATTAAAATAGTATATTGGTGATTTTCTCTAGAAACTGCACTATAATTTGATGAAAAAAGTTTAAACTCAAGGGGACTTTTTGTTTTTCTCTCGACCAGAGGCGTCTCGTGCAATCTGGCGACAGCGGCTTTCATCCATTTAAACCTACAAAAAATTAATAATCATCGATTGCTGAAAAATCAGTTTGCCTCATCAAGAATGGGTTATAATTATTTTACATAAATTTAAATGGATAAAACTACTGTTGCCAGATAGTACATGCAAAATTGCTCACGAGAATTCCTTTTCAAATAGGATTTTAGCAAAAATTTCGATATCGATTTTACAAAAAAATCTGACGTGATGGAAAAAAATGGAGGTCATTTTCGAAATCAGCACACCAAAAAACATAAAAAATCAGCGAAAACTTGTTATTTTCAAAAACTTCAATTTCGTAGGCCTGTGTATTAGAAGAATTTACTTCGTTGAACTAGCCATTACTTAATCTATACTGAGGCCCTTATTCATTTAAATAAAAAGTAAGGCTTTTATGTTCATCATTATTTGTGTTTATTAATGTAAATAAAGTTTTGTCTTATTTTTAATTTCTTAATCTGCTATATTTTCATACTTGTCAATAAGCCTTTTGTTTTCATTAAATCCAAACCGATCTACGAGGGCGATTCAAAAAGTAACATTAAAAATTTTTTATTTCGCACAAAACACATGTCAACAAGAAACAAATGGCGTAACTTTTCGACATAGTCTCCCTAGCGTTCAATACACGTGCGCCATCGTTTTGGTAGTGCTTCAATGCCTGCAGAAAAAGAGTTCTTGGGACGTATGCGGAGCCACTCACGCACCGCCTCCTGCACTTCGTCATCAGACCGGAATTTGCGACTGCCAAGCATTTGGGTACCGCCTCCCGGAACCCGATTGTCGAGCATTACATGCCCAAAGGCACCACCAATCACTCGTGTTCAGACCTTCTAAGGTTCAAACTGAAACCTTCCATCCGCACCAAGCGTCGTGGACTTCTCACAAAGGGAGTCCTACTCCAATACGACAATGCCAAGCCCCATACCCCCCGTGCCTCAGCTGCCACCATAAAAGACCCGCAAGTTGAATGTCTGGTCCATCTTCCCTACTCCCCCGAAGTTCAGGAGGCGGTGCGTGAGTGGCTCCGCACACGTTCCAAGAACCTCTTTTCTGCAGGCATTGAAGCACTACCAAAACTATGGCGCACATGTATTGAACGCCAGGAAGACTTTGTCGAAAAGTGACGCCATTTGTTCCTTGTTGACATGTGTCTTGTGCGAAATAAAAAAATTTTAAGGTTACTTTTTGAATCGCCCTCGTATTAAGTATTTTTCATTTTCAACATTACACAGGGAAGCAATACCTATGAGGTGGGGGTTCCTAATATAGAGTATAGAGTAATATAATGCAAAGAATCGAATAAGAATGGCTGTTGATATAACACCATCTGTATTTTTAAGCACACAGTTTAAACTTTCCAAGTGATAAAAATTTTGAAATTCCCTGATGGGAACTACAAAATTGATGACATTTTTTCATTATATAGTCTCATATATGAGTACTTTATAATATCGATTTTTAGGGCCGATACTGAATTCGGTTTGTGTTTATGTTTATATATAGATTATGTCAAACATGCATGTGAAAAATATGAAAAACCTTGATCGAATTTGAAATAGGAACGAATTATAATATCCGTTATAAGATAAAAAAATTTTTCTAAGAATTCAATTAAAATTAGCAATTTAAAATGGCTTGTTATTTCAAAATTTCTCCGCAAAAACAAAATAGTGGAAACATTCTCCGAAAAAACAATATGTAAATACCTGAGAAGAAGATGAAGATTGAATAATTCATTTGGAACGTCGCCTTCGTCGCCCCCTTCTTGCTATTCTTCATGCACCGACATTCTTTTTATCACAGCAATGAAAGAACAAACCATTTTCTCGTGACTTCCCTTTTCCTGTTGAATATATTTTATTCAAAGGTACTTTTCACATTATTATGAATCTAGAAAGACAAAGGTACCTTTCTTGAATACAAAAAATCCCGATAAGCGAATGTATTTTAGAATGACTTTAATTCCTTCAATGAATAGCTTTCTAAATGGAGTTTTATACCATACAATAGGGATTTTCTCATAAATTTTTTTAATTTACATATTGCGCTGCAATGCCAATTAAAAATAATATTATTCTGTAAATTTCAAACTTAATTTTTAAAATGATATGCTTTATGTTATTGGGAATCTTCTTTAGAGACAAGGTTGCTCCATCGAGACGCGAACTGTTCGGGAAAATGCATCGGTACTTTCCATAAGGGAAAATATGGAATCCATTAGGATAAAATTGGAAAGAAAAAGCAGAAAAACCATGAGTAATTTATTTCGGAAATTTTTTAATCTTGCCATTTTCAGTCAATTTTTTTTCATTAAACAGATTGAAGTATAAAATTTTCATCTCCCATAAAATCAAACTTTAGTTCAAAATCAATTTCTGGCTTTCGATTTTATTCTTAATTGAATTTTATTTATGACTAATTTATCAGGATCTTCTATGTAGAGGCAAATAACATTCGAAAAAATAAACAACATACCTAGACGAATTAGATTATGAGGAGAACAAATCGAAATCCATAGTCATTGTTTTTCCATCTCGATGGAGATTCATTATAAAAGTGCATTGCCTAAATTATGACATTCCTACAACTTGTACAGACACATATTGGGGAAGTTTTGACAGCGCGAAACAAATGGCAGAACAAGCCCAATTCAAATTGAGTGCCAATATTATCTAATACTGCTTTTGTCAATAATTTGCATGGAGCATAATCACGTATTTAGTACTGTTCAAGCCGCACACAGCTTTCAAACACAGCCCCGCAACCAGGCGGTTCAAGAAATTTCGCTCTACGATCAGCCAAGGTCCGTTAAGCCGCGAACTATGGAAACCGATGCAGTAGAAGCAAATCTGACTACTACAATTTTTTTTAATAGCACTGGAAACCATGAAAAAAACATCTTGAATAAATTTGCCTTATTCTTGTGATTTTTAGTGTGTTGAATCCGAATCTGCTTTTAGATTTTTTCTATCAGGTCACGTTTCCAAGTTATGCGCACAGAGACTGCAATGTTAAAATAATGGGTGTGAAAAGAAGCGGCTGCATTGTTAAAGTATCCATTTTTTAGGCCACAAAGTAATTTATCAGGCCAAATTTTGAATAATTTAAAATGTTTCATTGACAAAAAAAAACCTGTGGGTGAGAGGAAAAAACTGAGGCCAGACACGGACTCAGCATAATAAAAAGCATAAGAACCAGCTCTTCTTAAAAATGTCTTTAAAAAGTTAATTTTTATTGGCCTGTGTTATCAGCCGAGCTGGGCTTATCACAGAATACTGTGGTTCGTAACATTCACGACCTTAGCAAGGTCAACAGGAATTGCCGCATTTTCTCTCACGAAATGAGGCCAACTCAAGCAAACCGCCGAGTAAAAGTGTGCGATGATAAGTGTACAGCAATCCTAATACACAAAAGCACGGTCCAGGTTCCTAAACTTGTTACCAAACCGGGGCAAGGTGATGCTCTGTGTCTGGTGTAAAATTAAGGCGACAGGTGAACCATCATTAAGCACAGGTAAAATTAAGGCGACAGGTAAAATTAAGCACAGGTGTGTCTGGTGTGTCATTATGACTTTGTTCCAGACGGCGAACCATCAATTCTAACTTGTATTTTGAACTTCTAGAATGAATGTATGCCGTTTTGAAGCAGAAGTATCTGGCACTGTGAACTAAAGGCACAGTCTTCTACAGCAGGATAACGCGAGGCCGAATACAATTCGAGCCTATGATAATTAGATTATTACTTGTTCCGTTCCATGGCGCGCTTACGGGCGACATGTCAACAAAAAAGGAGGAAATTACATATTAAAACAAAATGGAGATATTACTCCAATAATTCAATATGAATAATGTAATAAATGAAAGAAAATATTCCACGACTTAATCGTGCACTGCGCTAACTAATTGAACAGTCATGGACACGCTACATTTTAATTTTCGTGAAAATAGCTGGCATAGAAGCTAAGTTATTATAATAGAAAAATAACCCATGTATTGCGAACAAAACTTGACGCCATCACATTTCAAAGTTATTTTTCTCGAAACGTATGCCGTCTATTAAAAAACTTCAAGAACATTTTCGTCTTATTTTATCCTCAGGAAACGATCCTCCAAGTAGCGCCCAATATAGAATTTACACCCTCTATATAACTAAATGTATGAAAAATGTCGATCAAATAAAAATGTATGAAAATTGTAACCTTTCTTCTTTTCCAAAACGCACAAGACAAAACGGCATCTTGTCTTACGTCGCTGAGTTATTGGCATGAAGAATACTACACATCGTCGATATTTTCAATAGGAGGAGCAGAAATTTTGAGGTGAAGTTCACAATTCAAACAAGGGTATCCGAGCAATTCAACCAGATTTCTCGGTTCACTGATCCCTTTTTACTGGCTTTTCTAAGCTGTCAAACTCTTTTGCTCGTTTCTTCTTTCCATTACCTTCAACTATGGTTGTTTGTCAGACTTCAACTCATAACTTTTACTATATTCTGAATCTATTTAATTTGATTGACTTATCCTTTTTGTTAAACTCTGTAAAACTGAATCGTTATTGAATTTTTATTCTTCCAACGATTCAGTTTTATTGCATTTTTTCTTAATTATCTCCTTCCAACTGAGTATGTAGAAGAAAAGCATATCATATTCTGAGCTTCAAATGAAACTCTTTGGAGAAAAAAATTTATATAAATAAACCTTTGTAAATTCCTTCGCGCCGGGCCAGTTCAGAATCTACGAAACCAAACCAATAACTAAACCAACCCTATTAACATATATCCACAGAATCTCAGAATATTTCACTCATCAGTCTTTGGATATGTTGCATGATGAGACTGCCTCAAACAGAAGCGGGATCGTTGCTGAACACCACGGAATGCATATGAATTGTCCAGTTTCAACTGGTTGATAAGCGATATTGTTTCAGAGATATGAAACAGACTATACACTGAGTGGAGAGTTCCATCGCTTCGTGCTGTTATCTCCAAATGCTGCGTCGGCCATCTGCAAGGTGCAATAGGAAACAGATTTCATCCGACCAGCAGACCTTCTTCCAGTCGTCGACGGTTCAGTGTCGGTGATCACGGGTAAATTGGAGACCTTATTTGCGGTTTGAGTGGAGATCAAAGGTACCCGGACTGGCCGTCGGCTGTTGTAGCCCATCCTTGCTAATGTACGGCATGTAGTGCGTTCAGAGATGTTATTCTGCGGACCCGTGTTGTACTCCACAGTTAGTTGACAAGTCGTAATTCTATTCACACGAACAAGCATTCCCATCTTACGCTCACCCTTTGGATCGACGAGATTTTGGTTGTTTAACCAGTCCTGGTAAACCCTTGAAATGGTTCTTCGGGAAAAGCCTAGAAGACGTGCGGTTTCGGAAATACTCAGTCCACCTCGACGGGCAACAACGATCATCCCGCGCTTGAAGTCGCGCAGATCCCCATGGTGATGTTTTCACCAAAGTTTGTGTTCTCGCTTTATAGCGGTACCGATTGTCACGTGACTAACTGATACGTAGTAATTGCTATGCCAACGGATTTGCATAGTCATAGATGTTCCTAATAAACTGGCCACTCAGTGTATGGAGACAGGTCCTCGAAATCTGTCACACTTATTGTCACACTTATCGTGCACACTTATTGCCAAACGTTCATGATTTTCACCGAAAGTCACCCAAATGGGTGGATTTACAGTTTCGTGCAGACTTATTGCCAAACGTTCATGATTTTCACCGAAAGCCACCCAAATAGGTTCAAGCAACCTGATCCCAATGGCTGGTGCCGATACTTTGCTTGCAACTGTTACACAGATTTCAACTGTTGTCTTTCATCTATTCGGTAAAGCTACTCACACAATACGACGACCTTGCCTTGTTGCATTCCGTCTGGGAGAATCTGCCCTGGTGTTCTTGCAGCACTAATTCTCTACATCACTCTTTTCATAGTCATTGCATTATAACGAAATATCTGGGGAAGTCGGCTATATAATGACAATTATACGGCCTTTCTCAAAGTGAGACAGTGTGATAAGATGTTTGAACACGCTCTCTGAATATACTGCATTATTGACACTACTTACAACATTAAGCTAATAAATTTGTTGACGAAATATTGATATTGTTTGTGAAAATTTAAGCCATCACCCGGGACATTACTCATTTTTTTTGTAAATATGGTTGTCTGGAAGTTAATTTTTAATTAAAATTTATGTGACAGACATTTGAACTATGTTGACCCAGTATACTGTAAAAAAGTGAATATCTTTATTTCCTTATTTACTTATTACACAGCTGGAGGATACTGGAACTTCACATTAAAGTTATTATTGTCGGCAAGATGAATTAAAATTTTACCCATTAAAGATAGGGATTTTCTTCGAGGATGGTGAGAGTTCCAAGAATTGGTGACCTAGGGCAATTACCGAAGGTATTTTAAGGAAATAATATTTCAAACAAATTCCTAACAACTGTTATGATGAAACCGAAATATTAAGACTGAACATAGACAAATCGACAACTCGGTAATGAAAAGCTTAGCCGACAACATTATTACCCCGCAGTAAACACATGTGGGCGGTGAAGTTCGATATAAAGAGTTGTCAATTATTCAGTATGAGATTCACTGTTATATAATTTTATTTATCCGCATCTCTTATGAGATGTAAATTTTAGGATTCAATTTGAAAAAAGACCCCAACAACATAAAATGAAATTACGGCTGTTCCCTTTAGAATATCTTTTATGATTCCAATTCTGTATTGGCGAACCATTACAGACTGATTGGCGATTTAATTAATGCCTGTTTCTCATGACGCGAGGCAAAAGGTTAAAACCAGTTCGATTCCTTTTCGTCGCTTTCATCGCCGCCGTCCCACTAACGTTGAGAGCAATAAGAAGGAATTTAATGAAAGGCGCTCCAAGGAGAGAAAATGAACGAAGCGAACAAGAGTGGGACGAATTCAGAGGAATTTTCCGCCAAAATAATATTCCGTCCTTCCTCACCCCCTTTCCCGTTCCCTTCCCTCAATCCATCCATCGGGTCGACGCTCCAATTAGGGTCTGCCTTTCGAAAGCTTTTATTGGATCTCGTCGCGTAATGTACTTGTTAAGTAATTTCACCATAGAACTACAGCGGGCGGAGGAGGTGAAGGAGAGAAGCCGAGATTCGCTCCTTCCTCCCACCCTCCTACCATCTTGTTATTTTCATTGTGTTTTTTAAGACGAATATAAAAATAGGGCCGTAAATCCATCCACCGCTTTCGACAGATTAACAGAAAGGGAAAAAGACGTAAAAGCCCAACCAAACCTTTCAGATATATTGAATGCAATACCAATTTTCAGAGTATCCTAATAATAGGAGACCTGGATAAGAACACAATAAATAATCGCTTAGCAAAATGAATTTAGTAAAAAAATAAGAAAGAACAACCATGTTGGGCAGAAATTTCATAAACGTCAAACATATTGAGCAGTTTTTTTAAATTTATAGAAATAAATAACGTAAATGGTCAAAACGAAACAAAAAAAAACATGTTCAGAAAGCCCGAAAAATTCTGCTTTTCTTCTCCTTATCTAACTCGGTAACATAAAGGGTACTCACCGGAATATTTAGTTACAGGCAGATACACAAGTTACTCAAACTTTGAAAATCTATTTTTCTAACAATCATACGACTTTTACTGGAATTTAACACTGGAGGTTTTACCTGGAGACGACTATAGTCTATCCAGCCTTAGTTTGCGCGAAATGTGATGGACATGTTAATTGTTATGCATTGTTTAATTTTTGTTGTAACAATGTCCAACAATTGAAACGTCCATCACATTTCGCGCAAGCTAAGACTGGATGGACTATAGTAAACAATATTTCTATTCGACACTTTAGAATTTAATATCATTTTGAATTTCTTCAATGATTTAAGTTTTTGTGAACTTTTATATAGCCTATGTTTTCTCTCATTCCTTCAGACACAAATTTAACATTATTTACAACAGTGCATACTGAGCTTCATGTACATTTTTAAAACACGGCTATTATTTGCGACATCGCATTATATCAACACATCCTAAAAAGAAAGCCTATGCACTGAAAATTCATACATTGGTAGATCATTATAAAAAGACATTGTTAATCGTACTTCTACCAAAAATAAGCCCTAAATTATGACTTCTTATGAAATTTCAGTGCAAAGGCTTTCTTTCTAGGAGGTGTTGATTATTTATTAATTTACTTCGATGAATTCAAATTATTTTTCGTTCTTCCAAAATTATGTGCCATTTATCATTGCAGGATTTAACGAAAAGATTTATAAAATGAAGACAAACACACTTTATGAAATTTTATGGAACATTCATCGTTAGGCTTTTGTAGCAAAACTAGAAAAGAACATCCTTTTTAAAAGTATTATACGAAGTATCAGAATCAACTTGAAGAATAATCGCTAATATTGCATGTCTTCACAAAATTTTATTTCAGAAATAACTCATGGCTGGATAAAAAATTACAATTATTAATAAAAGAGTACACCGATTCGTCGGATTAATTACCAAAAATAAAATAGGCTGACCATCTAAGTCCTTTTAATGAAAACAGCGATTGGTCCATGAGAAGAAAAACAAACGAGTTTCGCCTCTATGTACGCATCTGATTAAGGTTGGTTCGTTAGGTTTGTGGGCGCGTCAATTAGGTCATTTTGCGTCCTTTCACGTGACTAATAATCTTTACACAATCCTGAGAATTCCACATGACTATTATCTTTTACGCATTCATAGGACGAACAAATATCCATGTCCATAGCAGGATTCGAGAATTGGAAAGTCGGCGCCTCTGATTTAATGTCATTTACTTGTTAAATACGCAAATATTTTTGGCCAGGTTTTACTTACATTTCCCCATCGTGTGGCATATCTTACATCTAAATTCACTTACTAAAGTGTTATCTGAATATTTTTCGTAATTAAAGAGATGCTAACCTTGATGACTGTGGTTGGTTGGTTTATTAGAAATTTTGGCGTCGACTAGTAAGGTCATTTTGCGCCTTTTACACAAGTTATATCTGTACGCAGCCCGGGACAAACACAAACATCCATGCCCAAGGCGGGATTCGAACCCACGACCAGGTGGACTCGAGAACTAGAAAGTCTACGCCCTAGCCCTCTCGGCTACCTGGCAGGCTGTTGACGATGGCGAGAAGTTCAAAATTTATTTCTCTTCAACGAAAACGTAGCGCCAGAAGCGTAGGCGGCCACGTTTTATAGATGTTTTAAGTAAAAATTTCATTATTTTTAAGGTGTAAAAAGTCATCCTTTGACGGTTTCAAATTCGGTTTATAATTTAACATTTTGTATACCGTAAAATCTTGAATACACGCCGGTCTCAAATAAAAGCCGGATGGGGTGTAAAAAATAGATTAAACGCCTGGTCTCAAATAAACGCCGGGTCTTTTTCGGGTTATTCTTATGCTTAGTGGTTAACTAAATGTGCAGGTGAACATGAAATCCGGATGCGCAGGGAAAAGAAAATCATACGATGTAGCATTCAAACTAAAAGCCATTCAGTATGCCAAGGAAAAATGTCATGTAACCAGGAAAACAAGGAATTTTACAAAATCAGCAAAAAGATGCGAAATTGGAATGAAAAATTGGTCAGGGAAAATTACATGATCAACCGGGAAAAGTTAGGGAATTTTACGCAACCGTTTTCGGACATCCTGTTATTGGGAATAGCCCTTAACGCCGGGTCTCAAATAAACGCCGGGTCTCGATTAATCGCCGGTGGGGGGAGGGGTCCGGACCATTGAAACAAATAGACGCCCGGGCGTGTATTCAAGATTTTACGGTACTTATCTTTGACATGCACGCAGAGTACAAGCTTCATTAAATAAATGATTATAATGCTCATGCGATAGTAATAAATTAAACCCCAGTTACGGCTCCAAACATAAGGTAAAGATATTAACAGAAAATACGAATTTTTTTTTTTTGATTATTGGCCATTATTCTTATTTGATATAATAAATTAGATTTTGAGAAGCACAGGGAAGATTAATGTAAAACCAGCGAGGATTTAAAATTACAACTAATTTCAACTCATTCATTAGTGATATTCGAGAAACTGCCCAGAGCGAATGGAAACCGTTAAAGGGTAAAACAAAATTAGGATAGAGGATTCTGGCGGTCAATTATAATTCAGGCGTAATGAAAACAGGTAAGAAAAAATCCGGTCTATTTATTTAGCTGAAATTTCTAGTCTTTTCGATTCCATTTTGGTGAGATTCCTAATCTTAAGGTTATCTTAAGCTGTAAGTATGCTTAAGTAAGACTGAAGAAACTGCGGTACAATCTAAATTATTACAGAAAAAGAAATGGTTCCATATGAATGCGGAATATTTTAAGATATTACTATAGTAAGTTATTAATACATTTTTTATTTTACGTGAAGAAAACCCGATTTCATTATTTGCAAGCCTTAAACTAATTTATAAAATGCTTTTAATGTTGCGATCGCTAAAGAGATGGACTTTTCAGAAATTGTGGTCAGTCCACTTTATTTTTTAAACTAAATTTAGAATCATTCATTAATATAATAGCCTTTTCATTGAGAAAATGGGATGAGAGCTTTAATAGAAGCTTGTGGTTTTCAAATGCAGTGCAGTTTTTTTAAAACTGTATTAAATAATGTTTAGATTTATAAGAAGTGTGGAAAATTTTTCCCTCCCACATTACTTTTAATAATTCTTTGAACATTAATTTTTCAGAGTTCCACATATGCAAGCTCCTTCCACATAACTACAAGCCTACAAGTTTTCAAATTTTATTTTGAAATCAACAATATGAATCCTTCTAGTTGATGTTAATTTCATGAATATCGCAAAAAAGATGAAACAAAAAGTTATTCTTCTAAAATCATAATGACTCGCATTAAAGAAAAATCAAGAATTTGGTGAATCTTACCACTAAAATCCTTAGAAACCAAATCTTTTCTGATAAGATATTCGTCTGTTCGAGCTCATCGCATATAGTGGACCAAAGTTCTAAATTCTTCTTACATTAAGCCACAGATTCAAGTTGGAGAAACGGAAAACTAAAATAGAAACTCCTAAAGCGATAAAGGACAAGACCCAAGGGCTTATGTGTAGAAATCTACGCAGAAGCTCCCAATCTATAAGCATTACTGTAATTGAAAATTTCGCCTGACGGAATCTAACATCCAAGTGAAAACCGTACGCTCTTACCCAACTTAATTAGTTTAAGCCAACGGAAAGAAAAAAAATCTTTTCTTCTTCTTTTCCCCCTTTTTTATCAAAACCGTTTAAGTGTAGATGAAAGCACTGGGTTTAATCATTTCCTGAAATCTTTCCTCTCATTTCGCCGAAATGAATGAAAAAACTAATTTCAAAATCTTCTGTTCATCTGTCACTGAAAAGAAACTATATTTACGTTCATTTTCGTCTCTTTAACAGAATCTTGCAATTTACATTTGTTAATGGGAGAAACCGTACCAAAGACTCCAAATGCTTGGACCAAATTTCAAAATTTCCCCTTTTCTCTACCATCCTCCCTCCACATTTTTTAATTCTTTTCTTTGGATGTTCGATAAGAAAAAAAAATTAATTAATTTCTGATTCTCATCTGCGCCCAATAGTTCTCGAGAAAGCACAGTTGGGTCGGCGGTTAGTAGCAAGTGGAGCGTGCGCGGCATTCCGGCGGGGAAACCGACCGTCGAAGGAACACGGCCGAGGAGAGAAACGCTTCGCCGTGAGTGACAGCGTAGCCCTTACGATGACGCTGCAGGCCTTGTAATTAAAAAAAATTAAAGGAAGTTCAACACAGAATTTAAGTGAAAGCAAAATATTCAGCAATGAAAAGCTTTGAATTTATTCCACTATATTTAAAATTAAAAAAAAAAATTAATTCTCTTCTCAATAAAAAAGCCTTCTTTTTTATTCTCGATTCATCCTTGCATAAACAGAAAGCAAATAAAAGAGAATATACTTCCAATTATTTCTCAAAGAATTTTCAATGAAAGCTCCAATTTAATCCCTTTAAACATTTTTTCCTTAAAATATTTAAGTTGGCATTGAATTCATAAACTCGAAAAACGAATTAAGCTTTTGTCGTGTTGGAGGTATTCAATTTCTTTAACTACCAGCTACAGATAGAAAAAAATAGATTAATGTTTTCAAGCCAAAATTCTTCTCGGAATATGGCAAAAAATTAATTTTGGATCCATAAAATAATTTAAGATTAACCTCAATGGCAATAGAATTTTATACAAGTTGGTATCTGTGTAGTATAATGCATAGAAGGCAAATGAAAGGAATGGATATAACTCCCCATATGTTTATATTTTGTAACGCCCACAAAAAAATTTTGGCCGTTACTTCTTCCCTCGTTATTATTCTCTCCGTCATCGTATATTTTCCCTGTTGCAGCTGACATTCACTTGACGCACCGTTGCAACACCACCTAAAGAGTAAGCCTGAGAGCGGAAACGTCATACATTGTTAAAACGTCATAGGTAGTCATCTCGAGGCCAACGAGAAATACAAGGCTCTGACCAACGCCACCTAAAAAACAAAGCCTGGTCACTGCGTCATCACACCGGGGCTGACAATTCAATTTTCATTGTTTATAACAAACGAAAAAGCACTCGATGTAATCACTTGTTGTAAACAATGAAAGTTGGATTGTCAGCCCTGGTTTGATGACCCAGTCCACAGGCAGTGAGAAGGCTTTGTTTTTTAGGTGGCGTTGCTCTGACGCGGAAAAGTCACCTGACCATAGCAGTCCGAACAACAATCACACTTTCATTGTTTTCAACAAACGAAAAAATACTTATTGTTAAAAATCAAAATGGAAACCATGATGGTTACATTGTTACTCGGACTTTTATGGTCAGGTGACTTTTCCGCGTCCGGGCCTGTCTTTCTAGGGTGCGTTCACTTATTCGTTCGGAGTCATGCTCCGAGTCAATGTGAGTACTAGCGTCATGGCTCAGAGTCAACATAAAGACGTAACAATCGAAGACTTTGATCGTTATAATAATTAGTGTGCAGCATTGCCAATTTAGCCTTTTTTTTCATGCGCTTGTCTTTTGTTGGACATTTTTAATAAAAATTAAACAATGCACATCAACCATCTACCATTCATTTACGAGTCTTCAATACTCTTCAAAAACTCTCATCATTATTCATTGGTGAACTTGTTATTATTTATTCTTATTATTTGTTATTTTATCTTCTCCATTTATAAATAAGTATAGAATCATTCATTAATAAATAAACATATTATACTACTTCGTAAATTAATGTATAATGCACAAAATAATGAAAATGAGCTTTTAAATTGGGCACATCCCTGCTAAATTGGCAACACTGCTTGTGAACGATTCAAGATATTTTTTCCCCTCTTCGCAACCTCCGGAGGCATCAGAAAAGCATGAGCAGTGCCCATGGCACTTTTGGTTATGGGCAGTGGTGTGCTAGAAGCCGGCTCGCACCGGCTCGCTCGAGATTTTTCGTGCCGCTTATTTAATTTCGTAATATTTTGCGAGCCGTTTGTTGAATTCCAAAGACATGAAAAATTACAAATAATTATATTTTTTATACATTAATTCATGTGTTAGATTCAACTGAGTAGTTGTGGAGCCGGTTAAAAATTTGCCAGTACACCACTGGTTATGGGGAACCTTTCACATTAAGTTATTTTTTATTAACAGGAGTAAACAGTAACATATTTTTTATTTTTTATTATTTTTATAAAAACAAAGTTCTGGTCATAATTGTAATTTTAATTTATTATCACAGAGGCTAGGGTGGCCTCATGCGTAAAGATGGAACTGAGATTGAGAATATAAAAATTAATAATTATCCTGAAGAAATTGTCTCGAATCAAATTTTCGATCAATTTAAGCTAAATTTTCGTTTGTATCGTGCCAAGCCTACAACAATGGAAGGCTAACCAATTATGGTAGGCTATGATCGTGCACTTTCGAAAGATAGAGGCGGCCATGTTGATAATTAAACAACGTATGCGCCAGCTGGAAGAAATAAAGTCTTCTCTTGTTTGTGTGGTTGGCACGGCTCCTAACAAGCGCGCTCGCAAACGATATCTCATTGTAACAAAATTAATCATCGTTGAAGTCGCAACTTTGTTGGCACTCTTCATTGTTGCTTCCTCTTTCTCATTAAATTTTTTGAATCGATGACTCCAGCTTGAAAGCAGGAGTTAAGGGAGTTAACCCGAGTCGCACTTCAAGCGAATAAAGAAACAAACTCCAGAAGGCTCCAAGCGTACCCTGATGTTGGAGTTAACTCCGAGCGAATAAAGAAACGGAATCCGAATGACTCAGAGTCATGGGAGTCACTCGGAGTGACTCCAAGTGAATAAGTGAGCGCACCCCTAGTTGGCTTTGTAGTCATCTCGGGGCCAACGATATAACGGGCACCAGTCGTGACCACCGAGAGAGAAGGCCTCTGCGATGAAACTTAATACTTTGTTACATCATCATAGATAGGGCATTGTTATTCGTATTTCAACCAATAATAAGCCCTGAATTAGCACTATCTATGATGATGTAACAATGTATTAAATTTCAATGCGGAGGCCTTCTCTCACGGTGGTCACGCCTCTACCAACACCTAAAAAGAAAGCCTGTGCACTGAAAATTCATACATTGTTACATCATCATAAAAAGGCATTGTTAATCGTATTTCTACCAATAATAAGCCATAAATTATGGCTTCCGACGCGATATAATCAAGCCGTGGCACTGATTTTGTGACATCATGCAAACAGATGGATTTCGTGACGTCTTGCAAAAATAAATTTAAGATCAAAATAAGGATATTTAAAATTTAAAGTAAAATGATTTATTAAAAAAGTAAATGACCCGTTTTTGGCATTAATGCATTTTATTCTACTGTATTTATTTAGTTATCTAAAATATAAAATTCATATTTAAAATACGTCACGAAAACCGATGGGATTTCAACAATGCCAAGTGACGTAGTGCCATGGCTTTGTATAGTTCGCGTCGGCTTCGCCTCTACTCAAAGCCTGAGCGCGAAAAGGTCATACATTGTTACATCACCTACGGTAGGGTATTGTTAATCATATATCCGCCAATAATAAGCCCGAAATTGTCCCTACCATAGGTGATGTAACAATGTATAATTTTTCCGTGAGCAGGCTTTCTTTTTAGGAGGTATTGCCAAATCATATATCCGCCAATAATATGCACTGAAAATTCTTACATTGTTTACATGATCATAAGAAGTCATAATTTAGGGCTTATTATTGGTAGAAATACGATTAACAATGCCTTTTTATGATGATGTAACAATGTATGAATTTTCAGTGCACAGGCTTTCTTTTTAGGAGGTGTTGGTATTGCCCAGAAATCCTTAATACTAACGAGATATGACAATAACACATTTTCCATTGTTGCCTTTGTAATTCTGTGATAGCAGGAAACAATATCTGAACTATACTTTTGCTTTTTCCTACTACACCAGAGGGAGTAGTAGGAAAAAGCAAAAGTATCGTTCAGATATCGTTTCCTGCGAGCATCGCGAGAAACTGACGTCATTACGTAACATGCATAAATGACGTCACTTCTTTTTGCAATTTTATAGCTTAGTGACGTGAATTGCATTCATAAACCCTTTGCTTTCAAATTTTGATCTATTTAATGTTGGCACTGAAATAAAGAATTGAATTAATAAAGAAAATATTAGATGAAAATATTAGAAATTTATTCGTGTTATTGTTAGATTAAGTAAGAAAGCCATCTATCTTAGGAAATAAAATAGATATATTTAATGCATAAATTAATAAATAACAATAGGAAATTAACAATATTTCAGAATAAATATTAATAAATAATAAATAAATGAATAAAATGCAATTAAAAATTAATAAATGCACATTATTTACAAGCATATTCATTTTAGAAACGAAGTGAATTATATAATACACATATACAGAGAAATAATAAAATTAATGATGAAATTATTTTGTAAACTTAAAATTATATAAAGTTATTATTTCTTATAGTTTTTATGATATATAACTAAAATATGAAAATATCTGAAATAATTTAACTTCATTTTTACATTTGGAATATTTTAATTTGAAAATTAAAAAGAAACCAACAAATTTTTAAAATGAACAACAGATATCCACTACACTAAATGTAGACTTTTTTAAGAATTTAGTGTTTTTGTGCTGATAGACTTTGAACAATACAAAACATGTTGATTAAACAATATCTCGCGGCACATCGTTAATTTTTGGCCATTATTAAATTCAGCTTGCATTTCTAAGCCTATCCAGGAATAAATGACATGTGCTCTTGGTCTAACACTTCCGTTATTAAACCGAAACTAAAAGTCAGATTTGTAAAATGAAAACAGTTTATGACATATTTTGGGGGACTTGCATATTTCCCTGCGCGCCCTAGTGAGAAGAACGCAAAGCTAATTTTTCCAGTTGCATCTTGGGTCATTAGTTCCCGATTCCCATTAGCATTAGAGTTAGCATAGGAGTTACACTGAAATAAATCATGGTTGGCACTTACTGCTGCGTACCAGGTTGCTTTAACAATAGTTTGAAGAACAAAAACGTGTCTTTTAATCAATTTCCAAAAGATCCATTATTAAAAAGGAAATGGATACAGGCTATCAAAAGGCAGGGAACAAGTGGACGATATAGCTTGTTTAAGACCGTGCCGTTTCACAAGGTTTGTGGAGCACACTTCAGTCCATCAGGAAGGAAAGGCTATTTAGATAGAATTCCAAGTCTATTTCCATCTAAACAACCAATCTAAATTCTTTAGTCCATACCATTTTCCGTGAAGAAATTGCTGCCTATAAAAATAACATTATATTATTATTCCACTACTGCTACAAACAATGTTTTTATAATTTTTTCGCAAGTTTCTAATTTTTTTGAGAATGAAAACACTGCTTTTTTACATACAGCAGAGCAATGTTTCTCAAACTTTATCTCGCGGCACACTAAAAAGTTCTGAAAAATTTGCGGCACACAGGAAATAATCTAAATTCTATTAATTTTATTTCAATAGTTTATGGTGGAAATTTGATAATTTAAAATTTATTGAAGCAGTTTTTATTTTTTTCCCAAAAATCCCGCGGCACAGTAGCAAATCTCTCGCGGCGCACAGTTTGAGAAACACTGCAGTAGAGCGTCGATTATCCGAACTTAATAAAACCAATGTATTTCGGAAAATCGATTTTTTTTTTAGAATGAAAACGCTGCGTTTTTACATATAGTAGAGCGTTGATTATCCGAATTTATTAAAACCAAAATAGTTTGAAAATCGCTTTGTTCGGGATAATCAAAAAGGCATACATTCCTGAAAACGTAAAAAAAAAGCGTAGATGCTAGTAGATACACTGTAATCCTAAAACTTTTCAAAGACAGTTTAAAATACAAATCGAAATGTATATTCATATATGAATTAACTATCATTATGGATAGCGGATTTTTCCTTTCCTTACTGTAAACAGGAGTATTAAATAAAAAAGGAAAATAAATATAGAGACGTAGTCGATGGGTTCGGATTTTGTAGGCTGTTTTTTATTATTTTTTTTTTACGGGTTCGGATTATCGACGATCTACTGTTTACAAAATTATAAAATTATATTATTAATATAAACAAACCTACCTTATACAAAATCTTCAGAAGACTGCTTTAAATAAAAATATGCTGCCCAAACAGTAATAGTACTGTAGTGATGCTGCCCAGAATCACTGGATAGTACTGTAGTAAGCTCTAGTTCCTAAGTAAATTATCAGCAAGCACCTATAATCAGACTAGAACTACTTTCCCAGCATGCTTTGCGCGATGTTCTCTCACTAGAGGGCGATAACGAAACATGCAAGTCACGCATTGGCCGTGACGCACAGCCCACTAGATAAAGGCCTGAGTGCTGTTTTCAAAATGGCGGCGCTCGCAGGCAGACTGTCTGTGTGAAATAAGATGGAATAGAAGAATTATTTCACAAATTTGCTTTAATCTTCTAATGAAATCTAAGTTTTTGAACTTGTTATTTAAATGGCTTTATATTTCAATCAAAACAATGGCAACATACGTGCAAATAAATATAGTTTCATTATTTTCAAAGTAGAGCCATCTATGGAGGAAGAGAAAAAGCATCTTTTCTATAAAAAATTTCGAAACCATATATGATGGTTTTAGAAATCTGCAAAAATTAGTTCCTGTAATAGATTAATTATTTTGGTTAGATTTTGTAAGAAAATTAAAGCAAGTTTATGAAATAATTCTTTTATTTCAGCTTATTTCACACAGACAGTCCACCTGCGAGCGCCGCCATTTTGAAAACAGCACTCAGGCCTTTATCTAATGGGCTGTGCCGTGACGTCGCAATAACGTCATAATTGAGGCTGCCATCTGGTGTAGTAGGATAAAATACATATGCGCAAACAAATCTGCGCATTACATCAAACAACAATGGTTGTCATATCTCGTTAGTATTAAGGATCTCTGGTATTGCCCCAGTGCGGAAACGTCACCTGACCATCTTAGTCCGAGTAACAATGTAATCTCCTTTGTTTCTATCTTGGATCTTAACAATAAGTATTTTTCCGTTTGTTGGAAACAATGAAGATTGGATTGTTGGCCGGACTAAGATGGTCAGGTGACTTTTCCGCACTGGGGCCCGTTATATCGTTGGCCCCGAGTCATCTTTAATCGCATTTCTGCCAATAGTAAGCCCTAGAGTATGATTAGGTCGTAGCCAACGAGAAAGACAGGCCTGGGCACTCAAAAGTCACATGACCATAGTAGTCTGAGCAACAATACAACTTTCATTGTCTCCATCTTGGATTTTAACAATCAATGTTTTTTCGTTTGTTGGAAACAATGAAGTTTGGATTGTTGCTCAGACTACTGTGATCAGGTGATTTTTGAGTGCCCAGGCCTGTTTTTCTCGTGGGCTACGTGATTAGGTATAATGATGTAACAATGTATGAAATTTTCGCGCTCAGGCTTTGAGTAGAGGTAGTGTTGACCGTTGACGATGGTAGAGGGATGCAACAATCCTCGTCACGGAAAGCAATAAAAACCTGGCAATAATGACTCCGACAATAATTGCGAACAACAAAACTAAGAAAGCTGTTGCGGCGTTGTGATGGCAATGGAACAAGGACATGATAAGCAGAAGTAATGTTGACAAGGTTTCTGAGGGCTCCTGACGAGAGTCCTAAATGGAATGAAGAGCAGCCAATTACTTGGATTGATCTCCCGTAGTCCAAAAAGGAAATATGGAGAAAAAATAAGTCGATCTCGCCATAATAAATAACTTGATGTGTTAGCTACGATAAAGATTGATCCGAGGACGGCAAAAATTCTCGAAAACCGATTATGATTCCCAAGAACGTTGATGGCGACGATCCAGAATGAAGAAAACAGGCGAATATAATTGAATTCGGGTATCAAGAAACGGTTGATTGTCGCGGGGAGACGGAATATTTAAATAAAACTTTGCTTTCTGTACATCCAGCATTAGACTTTATAAGGTGGTCATTAAATATTAAGATAAGCGTATGTTCCAGATATTGTTTTCTTTCTTTTTTGATTAGAATCTTGGGTAATGCAAAGAATTGAGTAACGCTGAACGTAGCTGTATCCACTATTCGCAGCGAGTACAACGAAGATAAAGAACGTGGTGGGATGTCTCAGCGAAGCCAATGAGTTTGATCCTCCTGATAGAAAATCGAAAGACGAAGACAAGGAAGATAGGTAAATTTTCGGTATCTGCACAATCGCAACTGCGAGTCAAATCTAACGAACTGATATATACCCCAACCTATTTGGTTACAGGGGTCAGTTGGTTTCCCCGGCCGGTTACAGGATCGCGACAATTCAATTTGCGGATTTAGTCATCGCGCGATTGTGCAGATACCGAAGATTAACCGGAAGATAGCAACAAACGTATGGTGCGGTACTGGTTTAGGAATATGGCAGCGTTAGCTTCCTAATTAACAAACTAATGAAACCTTTATTGTAGTATCTTCCTCTTCTCCCCCCCCCCCTTTAGGTCATTATTAGTTGTTCCTTCTCTCCCCCTATCGCTATTTTCTGTTTAACCTTACCCAATGGGCATTAGTTTCTAACGATTTATTTGTGATTCTTGAGTCTTCAGACCTATTAAAGAAAGAAGGTTTGGTTATAAGTGAGTGTCTGCACAAGATAGAAGTAAAAGAGTTAAAATAAATAGAAGCAATATCATGACGATCTATATTCAAGTTTGATTGAACTTTAGATAGAATTTACCTATGGTTGAACTCTAATGACGAAATTGAGTCCTTCGTGTGTTGAACCTGTAAAGATTAAATTAAACTGAAAAGAAAAGGAAGCGTTTTCTAATAATAAGTTAAGTGAATTATAAACTTAGTAACCCGATCCTGGTTTATAAGTTAAATGGTTTGAGGAAAATGTTTCGATATGTTTGTTATTTCTATTTTTCAATAGTATTTTTTTTTTATTTTTCTGAATACCCAGCAGCGAAAAGCTTCTCTCTAGCTACATGACCGAATGAGGATGCAACTCGAATGACGAAGAAAGCTCAATTGAAACGTTGAAGTCAGATCTACAGAAATCATCGCATTGTAATGGAAAGTTTTGGAAAGTTGCTAAAGATGTAAGATGCAAAGAATGGTATCAGATATGTAAGATTAGACAAATGTGGACTGAAGAATTTAAGTGGAAAAAATTAAACAAAAGGACTTTAATAAGATTAACTTACCTGTAGTGGATAATGCTATCATTCTTTAATTCGTGAATATATATATAAAAAAAAAAAATTTGGAATCGCTGATTGAGGACTAGTACCTCAATCCTTTGCTGCTTTAGAGGCTAAATACAATCCGACTTGTTTATAATAAAGCTGCTATTTAGAAGTACCGTATCTTCTCTGATATTATTGTAATTAAAAGACTAGTTTTAAGGATTCTTGAAATAAAGCCCCAGTAACATTTTGTATCAGACTTTCGGTGTCTGGAAACTTTATTTTTTCAATTTCTGATAATTTTTGTGTAACTACCTAATTCATTATATGACATTATCTTTCTATCATTAGTCTCTTTGCAGCTTTTCAAGTCCTAAAGCAGGTTGTGGCGGACCATCACAGGAGACCCCAAGAAGAGGTTCTTTTTATGCAGCCGTCACTGTGTGTGCGTGAGTGAACAAGATGTAAAATATTCTTTCAAACAATATAATTATAATAATTAATACAGATTATCTATTAAACTGCGAAGAGCAAAAGAGACATTCAAAACAGATTAAATAAATCCATCGTATTCTAAACAGTCATATTCAAATTTTAGGGCATACTAGTAAAGGCGTCTTTAAACACTATCTACCCAAAAGTAATTGGACACTTTCGATTTTAGACGTTTTGCCGAATATCTAGAAAAATACCTGACAAATTATCCTGAAATTTCAGGGATGTAAAGAGCATGTTACACCACATATATTTTAGCGAAGGTTTTGTTCCGAAGGCAAATAGGGGAATTTCTTAATAAATTATGCCCAACTGGAATGCCACCTCATGCATTGAAACTCAAGATCGGTGCTTTCTTAATACTCTTAAGAAATTTAAACCCAAAAAATGGTCTTATGAATGGCTCAAGACTGCATTCTTGCATTCAAGACTGCAAGAATGGTACGAGGACTGAAATCATCTGTGGCAATCATAAAGGACACCGTGTGTTTATCCCAAGAATTAATTTGGAACCAAGCGATGCTGGGCTGCCATTTAGAATGAGACGGCGACAATTTCCCGTGAATTTAGCCTTCGCCCTTACAATTAATAAAGCACAGGGACAATCCTTTGATGAAGTTGGGATATACCTTCCAGAACCAGTTTTTTCACACGGACAATTGTATGTAGCTTTAACACGCCGTAAAAATCATAATAATATTAAAATATTTATAAAAACACAATCGAATATGCAAGGGCGATTATTGCCATATAATGGAGATAAATTTTTTACCAAAAATGTTGTGATCAAAGAGTTGTTAAAATAAATAGAATTGTATATTTTAATTGTATTATTTAATTTTGTTTAGTGAAAGCCCACCAGGCCACAGCCTCTCCCAATTCGGTATTTTATTAATTGCAAATTCGTTATCTTATAATTTTTAAAGTATTTTTTTAATTTTTTTGTCTAATTTATTAACATGTTATGAAATTTGTCTAATGTAAAGTTGGTAATCCCGTGATTTTTTCACGGGTAAAGTACTTGTTACAATCATATTTATCATGGTGTTGTATGCAGGAAATGAATATAAAAGGAAAATAATAATTCTCTGTGAAATTTATTCCATTTATTACAATATCATTATATACAGAAATAAGAGAAAATAATTATAATTATTATTGAATAACTCATGAATGATATGAGGGTTTTATCCTACTCCATATCTCAGCTGTTCAAATTATTGATGAAAAAGAAAAATTTTCTTTCCTATTTTTCATCAAATAATTATTCCTTTGGGTTCTAAAGGGAAATGCACATTCTGCTCTCAAAATTATTTATTTATTTATTTTACATTATTAAGTAGCGGAAGAATGGAGCTACTTATTGGTTTCATAATGTCCGTCTGTCCGTCCCCTTCATTATTTCCACAATTTTTGAGGTAGAAGGTTGAAATTCGGAATGTAGCTTACTATGGGCATGTGCATCTAAACTGTTTAGTTTAGTTTTGATTGGCCCACTGGGGTCGGAGTTTCCGGGTTGGAAATTAGAGGGGAGCAAAAGGTCTACGTGTCTTTCATCATGTTTGGAGGTCATGTCCAGTTTATATTTAATTATTTGTCTACGTGTATTTATGCATATAAAGGAGTGAAATTTGGTATGCAGATTCCTCTAAGTAAGATCTCCATTACTATGAAGTTTGGGCCAAATTGTCCCAATGGGGTCGGAGTTGCGGGGATGGCAGTTACTTGGTCTTTAGAATTATGGCAACCTATGGCATGTTATACATCATTCGATCGGAAATGATCAGAAACGAAAGAGAAAATCAATTTTCTATTTAAAAAGTGAGGAGGGAGGGAGTTAAAACGTGAAATAAAAGGGTAAATAGATGATATCAGGGGTTTCGCTACTTTCCTATACTTTCCTCGGGAGGATTAATTTCTTGTTATGATATAGTGGCAACGTAAGTATATACAGTAATCACTTTTTAAACAAATGTACAATCGAATTTTGCTCTCGGGGTGAGAAGAGTATAAATGCTATTGGTATATGTGTATTTTAGTATACCGAACTCATACTGATTGAGGATTCGTTAATACTTAGGGAAAATAAAGATAAAACAAAGAAATGTTAACGCACTAGCACCATATACCGTACTTTCAATATAATTTCTTATGAAAATTCTGATTTATCCGTCGCTTAAACGTTGGTTATCCGGCCCGCTACACTAAAGAACCTGGCTGAAAATGTTAATTTACCGTGTCCGGATAACCGACTTTTTAGTGACGGATAAATCGGAGTGTGCATAAGAAATTATACAGAAAAAATATGGTGCTAGCACGTTAACATATGTTAAGTTTTATCTTTATTTTCCCTAAGTATTAACGGCTAATCTAATCAGGAAATCAGAATACAGGCTATAATGAACAAGATAGGCAGCCAGAAGGCTAGGCCTAATTACTTGTGAAAGGTGATATCCGATTGTTTTTCTCTTATTCGAACAACTGAACGCCGAGTAAGCGTAAAGCATCCTCGTAAATGTCACTATATCGCTAAATAATATGCAGCTAGAATAAAATCCAAAAAAAAGGAAATGCATCCTATTAGCTACAGCTTGCATACGTCTTATACCTCAACCATATTGTGTCCAAAGATGCAAAACAGGCTTAAAGAGTAATTAAGAAAATAACTCTCAGGTTATTTTTATTCAATTTTTGTCAATTATTTGAAATATTTAAATAATCACTGTCCAGAAAGTCCGGATAAATGCTCTAACCCTATTAAATGATTTGCACTCCTCCAAAAAATTGCATAAATAATTAGTTTTTCCTCATAAATTACTGGATTAAATCATTAAACCATTCATATCAATACATGTGCACCATGGGTGACAACAAACAATTTACTGGGGTAGACCAAGTGACAAAAAATTAGACAATGAAGGAGCAACAGTGAAAGACATTGCCAGATGGATTGGTAAATCGAATCCTGGTGTTTACAAGATCATAAAAAAGAGTGGAAGCCAAGACCTCGCTCTGGACGATCAAGATCAACCACTGCACGAGCTGATCGGAGGATGGTTCTACTTGCAACAGAATCTGCTAAAAAGTGAGAGAAATTGCAGAAGTAGGAGCAGTTTCCAAGCATACCGTTCATAATCGTCTCAAAGAGCAGCCAATTAGCTCCTATAAGGAAATGGCCAAACAACCTCTAACTGCTGCACATCAACTTGCCTGAAGAGAGTGGGCTCGTGATCACATGTCGAACATCTGAATGGGAAACCGTTATCTTTAGTGATGAGAAGAAGTGGAACTTGGATAGCTGGGCATGTTACTGGCATGACCTGCGCAAAGAACCCAAGACATTCTTTAGTAGGCAGCAAGGCGGCGGCTCCATCATGGTTTGGGGTGCCTTTGTGTCACGGAATTCCGATGTCAACAGGAATTCCGATGACGTCGTCGGTCGCTTTCGCTCTCGTGTTTTCTACCATTCGAGTAGGAAGGCGAGGCGACGTCAGCAGCGCCGTCAGCTCCAACACGCCCGGACCAATGGGAGTGAAGGGCGCGAATTTGATGCGGGATTCGAATTTGCCAGAGGAGAAAAGGGACATAGACGAACCGACCGAGTAAGAAGGAGGAGTGATGGAAAGAACTCAGCGCGGGGATTCCGGCCGCCGTGTAAAGATCTCTATGCTATAGAGAAGGTAGACGAGTCCGGAAAGCATTCTCCACCGCCAGCGACCGAGTGCAGAGCCGACCGGGGCGCGTATTTTCAGACCTTCATATGTTACAGACGGAGGTGGAGCTTGTGAAACCTAAAGCGCTTCCCATTGGTCCTTTTCACGCCTGGGCCATTGAAGAAATAATCAACCTTAGGTTATCCATCCAGAATGTTTTTAATAAAAAAAATATGAATAAATTGCTTTAATAGAGCTTACATATTTTCAAAAATATCAAGAACAAAATCGTAGCTTTCTGCAGATCGAGAAAGAAATCAACTCGCTGTCATGATCCTTGTTGGAGAGAATGGCATCGCAAGGGCAGAAATTACGCTAAGGAGGAGACTCCACTAATTTTGATTGCACTATCGCATATGACTTTCACCTAATTAAAGTAGATGCAAAACATTCGACGCACTATTCAAAAGTTACGATGAAAAAAAAAAAAAAAAGTTACCACCAATCTTGCTTGGTTAAACAAAAGTTTATTTTTCAAATTTTTCTTCTTGAAATATTTTTTTATTTTTTTAATGATTATACAAAATCACTTTCAAAATCTTCACTGTTTTTCCAACAATACTATTTCAAAGTCAGTAAAAATATTTTAGAATACTTGCTATGAAAAAAATAGCAGAAGAAAAATTTAGATTATGTCCACAAACTGCATTTTACATTTTAAACGAATTTTAGGAGGAGGAAAAAAAAGTATAAATTATTGATTTGAACGCACCACCTTTGATATATGAAGCGCAAAACTTAGCACTGCGTCACAGCGACATTCAATGGAGATTAGCAAAATTTAGATATTTATAAAATGCATACGTTTGGTGGTAGCTTTTTTTTTTCGTCGTAACTTTTGAATAGTGCGTCGAATGTTTTGCATCTACTTAATTAGGTGAAAGTCATATGCGATAGTGCAATCAGAATTCGTAGAGTCTCCTTCTTAGCGTAATTTCTGCCCTTGCGATGCCATTCTCTCCAATAAGGATCACGACAGCGAGTTGATTTCTTTCTCTTAATCTGCAGAAAACTACGATTCTGTTCTTGATATTTTTGAAAATATGTAAGCTCTATTAAAGCAATTTATTCATATTTTTTTTATTAAAAACATTCTGGATGGATAACCTAAAGTTGATTATTGCTTCAATGGCCCAGGCGTGAAAAGGACCATTGGGAAGCGCTTTAGGTTTCACAAGCTCCGCCTCCGTCTGTAACATATGAAGGTCTGAAAATACGCGACCGGGGCGGCGAGCGAGCTATGCTGAGAAGCGAGAGCAGCGGAGGTTTCGCCGACGTGGAGAACGACTCGTGTAAGCTGTGTTTCGTGCTTCCAGTCGCCTGAGTGTAATCCTCCCCATCCAGTCCGTCGAACGATACAGGAATGGTCGTCGACGCTTGTAAGTGCATATTTTTCTGTGGGCGACAATGCCATTTTAGTGAGACATTCTTTTTTAGAGCTTACTTATCTTGAGCTCCATTCTCAAACTGTGATACGTGGGTTGTGGCAGCCTATTTGTTGCAAGAATTAGGCTTTACGTTATCTCAACGTTTGTTGTGTCAGCTCATTTGAGGTGCCTTATCTGTTTTTCTTGCCCCCACATGACCGTGTGTGCTAAATTTTATGCCTAAATTGTGATGTTGTGTAGTCGCTAATATTTTGCTATAGCTGTTTGTCCATTTGCATTTAGAGTTCAGGCGTTACTGCCGACTTAGCGTAAGCAAATACTCTTACCGGATTGGTCTTGAATTGCAAAACGTGAGAACCTGTCATATGAGTATTTTCCTCTTCAGAGTTATTTGAAGAGTTGCTAATTAAGGTGCCCGTGTATGTTGGTTAACTTAACACAAAGACTTTATTAAAAAAAAAACAAACTCAGAACTTTTATTTATCGGGCTGATGTGCAATTATATTGTTGTGAATTTCCTATAGCCTTGTCATGCTTATATACAGGGTGTCCGGAAATAAATGGTAAATATTCATACACGTGAGAGAACATGTATAAAGAAGCATTTTTATTCCTATGAACATGGTGTCGCAAGCCAACCCCCACAGAGATACAGGGGGATTAAAGTATGTTGCGCTGCCTGATTTTTTGGCTTCCCGCGAGCGACTAGGCAATGTGGTGCAGCCCACATTGGAGTCTACAGACCTCAGTACTCACGGGCTCTTAATAACTGCATCAACGATCCCATTTGTCAGGGTTCAGTAGTAAGCTTATTTGTGAAATGGTCCTGATTGTATAAATGTATGCAAATCAATACGTGTGCCACGACCTCCAGTGACATTTGAGGTATTAAAGGTTTGCGGAGTGACCTGACAGGGGCAGCCATTCGAGCATACACTGACATCTCTTGAACAGAGGTGGGCTGCACCACACTGCCTAGTCGCTCGCAGGACGCCAACAATCAGGCAGCGCAACATAATTTAATCCCCCTGTATCTCCGTGGGGGTTGGCTTGCGACATCATGTTCATAGGAATAAAAATGCTTCTTTATACATGTTCTCTCACGTGTATGAATATTTACCATTTATTTCCGGACACCCTGTATATCAAATTGCTAAAATTTCATGAGATGTGATGTAAGCTCTTCAGAATAAGTTGAAAGGTTGATGTGTTACCGCATGCTATTGTTATGGCTATGCATAAGAACTTTATTCAAATGACTTTGAAAACTTTATGGTTATGGAAGTGATTGGTTGTAGTGCCTTTTATAGATTTACCTATATAGGCATGTGGATACGTGTATTGTTTACATTTATTTACACTACTTTGGAAAGAGTGTTCTTATTAAGTTTAAGAATTGGGAGTAAGCCTTAAAAAGGGTACTTATTGTTTTGCACTCAAGTATAAATGTTTATTGGTCCTCATTGTTTTACGTTGCAAGGTAAATTATGTGCCTAGCATCCAACGATATATATGTGAATTTGGGTGTGGCAAAGAATTCCAATTGTTTGTTTCACTTTATTTGATCTTTAGAAGCGTGTCAAATTGACCGATTTAAGTTTAGATTTAAGCCATTTAGCTTTAAGGGTATTAAGCTATTTGTCTAATTACCATTATTCTTTATTTTTGTTTATTTCAATAAACTTTGTTGAATTTATATCCCTATCACTGTCAACGTTATATCCCAGTCTTCCACTGTGCGACACTTGCTCATCATTCTTCATATACACGTTACACTTTGGCTTCCACGGAAAATCCGACCTGGTGTTCATTAGCGGGAGACAGAAGTCCGAGCACTATCAAAACACCCTGAATAATCACCTGCTGTCCATCGGGCAACAGCTTGGTGGTCCCAACTGGTTTTTCCAGTAGGACAACGCGCCCATTCACACATCACATTTGACAAAGGCATGGTTTAACTCCATTAGTGTCGAGTCATGGCATGGCCAGCCAGAAGTCCAGCCCGAAGTCCCTTTTCTTGAGAAGCTGAAACGATATTCCTCTGACATTATTATAAAAACTGATAAATTCCATACCCACATGGGTTCATCATATCATTGAGAATAAAGGAAAACAAATTAAACGACGAGTTATGTTTAAAGCAATCTTTATTTGATATTGCTTTGATATTTGTATGTATTATTCAGACTTTTGGAACAGTAGTTTTGTGAAAATTTTTATTGTTTTGAATAATCGTTTCATAATTAAACTTTATGTAGATTTAATATCAATAAAGCAAAAATCATATATATAAAATCAACTATGTCACAACAAAAGAAAATTCTAACAATGGGTTATTACCCGATTATACAATCGGGTGGGTTCGCTTCTAGTATTTTATAAAAAATTGTTGCAAAAACATTCCAAAAAAATTAAATTGTACAGACCTTTTGGACACACCTTAAATGTAATATTGTTGGTCGTACAAGTACTGATATTGTGGTAAGTAGTGTGGCGTGCGAGCTACTGTAGTTCTTCTCAGTTCTCATTTTTGTTACTGCTCTCGTATGGGTCAAGGTCGATAACTGCATGGGATCAAATCTGATCGATCATATGATGCAATGTCTTCTGATAAAAAGCGTGGAATTTAAAATAAGTAATTAATATGTTTAATTAAGGCCACAGGTATCATAGTTTTAACAGAAAATGTTCTAAATTGTGCCGAAGGTATCAACCATAGGTCCTTAATCATAACGAGATGCGACAACAAGCAAAATTCCCAGAGCAAACTTGATATGCCAAAAATATCCGTGGCGCCCTATCGTAACAAACGCTCAAATGGCAAGAGAGCATTCGCAAGTGCCGTCATTTTGTAACTAACCATGGCCGACTAACAATATTTTTTTATTAATTAAATAGATATAAACTCTTTTTGATTTCTTTCTTAATTTAATTTAAATAATTTTCGTATATAAGGGGCATGTCGTATTTAAGACATCGAAATATTTAAAATCTCTTCCTTGTCGCCGTTATCGTCTGCTTCCAGTACTCTGAAGAGGTTTTGATTACGTCAGATATCAAGACCTACAGCGCCATCTGGAAACACCCTCGGAACTAAACTGCGCAGAAGAAAGCTGCGCGAACCATTTCGCATGTACGGATTGTCGCATCTCGTTATGATTGAGGATCTCTGGGAGCAACAATTAGCAAGTCGCTAAAGCCGTTCCACAAGTAGTGAAAAATACAGAAGATTCAATCACAACTTGTTTGCCTTCATCATCCAAAATTCCAATCGGAAAAATAAGTTACGGAGGAGGAAAAAAAACGGCACTTTCCCTGAACACGTTGAACAACTAAGCGTAGCACAGTCAAAAGGAGCGAGAATGAAAAGGGCACCGACAAGAAAAAACAAAGCAAATGTAGTACAGGGTGATTCAGTCAATTTCTGACCACTTCACTCGAATGACGTGCATTAGGGATAAACAATTGAAAGAATATGAGCGCCATATCGAATTTCTAAATAGTTGGAGTTTGTATTGTTGCAACGGCCCTGCATGAAAATCGTATTTTTGAAAAATGGCGCCCGCTTTATCAACAGAGCAGAAATGCAAGATTGTCGAATGGTATTTCGAGACAAAATCACCTGTAACCGTGCAAAGAAAGTTCGGAAGGAGTATAAGTGTCGAGACGCATCAGGCAGGCAAGCAATCATGAATTTTGTCAAGCAATTTCGTGCCACTGGATGTGTTAAAGGCAAGAAAAAAGGCGGGAGCGAAGCTCGTGTTCGAACGGCGGAAGTTGTCGAAAATGTTCGCACAAGGTTTGTCGATTCCCCTACCAAAAAATCTGTTCGCCGCCTATCCATTGAAGAAGGGCTGTCGTATACCACGACGTGGCGAATTTTGAGAAAGGATTTACACCTGTTCCCGTATAAGATCCATGCTTATCAGGAGTTAACAGACACTGGAAGACAGAAGCGACAACAATTTGCGATGGAGTTTGGAGCAGAAATGGAAGCCAATCAGGACATTGTGGACAACCTGTGGGTGTCAGATGAGGCTTTCTTCCATCTGTCAGGTGACGTTAATAAACACAACGTTCGTTTTTGGAGTTCCCAGCACCCTCATGAGATCCATAAGTCACCACTTCATCCACGAAAGGTTATAGCTTGGTGCGCGATTTCCAAAAGAGGCATCATTGGTCCGTTCTTTTTTGAGGGCACCGTAACGTCACAGGCTTACCTTAACATGTTGGAAACCTTTTTCATCTCCGAGCTACGAAGGAGGCGTATACCGCTTCGACATCAATGGTTTCAACAGGATGGAGCTAGGCCTCACACCACTAAAGAAGTGCTAGACTTTCTCAATCAGAAATTCGGAAATCGTGTCATTTCAAACAGGCTTCCAGATCGATTCGGGGGTGGCTTTCTTTGGCCCCCTACGAGTCCTGACCTAAACCCATGTGATTTTTATCTCTGGGGGTTCCTTAAAGACAGTGTGTTCACTACAGCACCAAGAACCCTAGACCAGCTGCGACAAAGCATCGTCGACTGCTGCACCCTTGTGGATGCAGAAATCCTGGATAGAGTTATGAACAACTTCACCATTCGGATGCGAGCAGTTCAAAACGTTCGTGGTGGCCACATTGATCATATCATCAAGACTTTTCCACGGGAATAAAAACTCCGAACTGCCTAAAATATCATACTGAAATGCTAAGTTTGTAAACATTAATGGGTCAATAAATCATAGTACTGAAATGGTCAGAAATTGACTGAATCACCCTGTACAACATCCAAGCAAATTAAATTAGCTACGGAAACTGCAAATAAAGGCAGCCAAAACAACTGTTTTTTGTGGCATGAATTTTTACATGCCAAGTTCTTCAAAATTTACATCTTGGTTACAATGTCTAAGTGTTTCTTTGTTCCATGAACAGTTTATTGCACTAGCCTAAGCAAACTGAACAAAATATAGCTATTTCTAATTACTAGGACGTTCAGGGCTCAAATCAATGCTGAATTACATACCTGAAAGTATGTAATGGCAATGCGATGTACAAGATGAGGAGAAAAGTTTATACCGTTACTGAATGAGGCATTAAATATTAAATAGAAACACAATTATGTACTAGCAAACGGTAAGACAACCAATAAATGGAGCAACGGTTGTCCACGATTCTTGGCCGAAGGCAAGAAGCAACAACAATTATGAAACTCCATGTTTAATTCTCACATTTAATTACGCTTATCAAGCCAATAGCCATAGGCGACTTACTCAACCAACATAATGTGTAAACAGTGAATCGTTAACCCTTTGAGTCAAAATCCTTGATTAAGCTATTAACGGTAAGTTAGTTAATAAATAACATAAGCTAAAGCGAAAAAAAAAAAGCCAGAACAGTTGAAATCAAAAACATTTTGTGCGTGGTCGCCACGCTTTCATTTTTAAATGAAGCTTTATAAGGTGATATTACAGATAATTTCCTTGTGGCCTACCCGGTATTCATTTTTCTTTTTTTTTATTTTATTTCATTCCAGGGTTATTGCGTCTTGCCCTTCTTTTCTCCATCCGTTATCGGTTTTATCAAAGTAATAAGAAAATGAAAATTAACAATTTACAGTCAGTAACAAAAAAATTAGCACCAATATCATTTTTACTGAAATAGTTTTAATGAAACAAAATTTCAAAGTCATTACTAGGGATACGGGCACTTTATACGCTTAGTAATAATTTCAGCTATACAAAAATAAAATATTTTAGAACTTACAAAAATACATTTCTCTTATACGAAGCTTTTGTACGCGATAGAACATTATCACCAGTAATATTGAGTGGATTTGCCTAATCAAAAATACGATTAGGAATCTTTGTGATTGATTCTCTGATTCTAGATTGGTCTAAATTTTCCCGGTCATTAAATCATGAAGATTTGTGTACTGTCGATTGTTTTTATACACTTCTCGTGTTAATAACCCCCAAAACGTTCTCAATAGGATTTAATTCAGGAGACATAGCTAGCCATTTCATTACAGTAATGTCCTGTTTTTCAAACCACTGTGTTACGACTTGCACTTTGTGGATTGGCGCATTATCTTGTTGAAGTATCCATTGATTGGCTTCGTGATTGGTCCAAAATCAGGGAATATGATTTGTAGCACTGACAGGTAGCCGCTGAATTGATTCGTCAAGTGAGAAACTTAGCATCACAATTTTTCTAGAAACTAATCGCTCCCCAGATCATTACAGATCCACCACCCAGTTGTCTTCGTGACAGAACTTATGTTTCCTTTAGGAAATCATGAAAATAATATGAGAAGCCATCCAGTTCGTCAAGGTTGAACTATTTTCATCAGTGAAGATGATATTCTACCATTCTGAAGTCCACCCCATGTGCTCTCTAGCAAATAGAAGTCTGTCTTCTTGATGGCGCTTGGTTAGCGGTGGCTTCCTCTTGATGCCCTCCCGTAAAAGATGCGGACATTCTTGGATTACACGTAGAACGTTTCGCAGATTCGTATAACTTGAAGACTGTCTCGAATTTGTCGTGCTGTTTGACCAGAATTGGATGCAGCTCCGAGTTTTCAGTTGATTCAGTGTGCGAGGTCGTCCAGAATCCTTGGAAGTTGCTTATTCTTCAGGATTTCTCAAGTAATTGGAAATAATCTTTGGACTTCTCTTCAATCGACGTCCAATCTCAGGAATCGAGATGGTTTCTTGTTTGAGGGCATCAAACTGACCTCTTTCGTACTCTGTTAATACAGAACCCTCGACCCATGTTACTTGAATTGTTATTCACGTGAAATATTACAATTCCCACAAGCCAATGAATGTTTATAAATGAAACAAAAAGTTTTCACCTCCCCACTGGTGTAAATGAGACATACGCATTCAAATTAACTTTTTACTAAATGGTACTAATTTTTTGTCACTTAAAAAAAGTGTTGCATAACGGAATTGTTTTTTAAGATGTAAATTATAAAATATTTGCTTTTCTTAATACTGAAGTTATTACTAACATTACAAAGTATCTGCATTCCAAAAAATATTTTAATTTTGTTTAATTAAAACGATTTAAGTGAAAATTATTATTGCTAATTTTTTGTTATTAAATGTATATACAAATTTCGAACGAAGTGTTATTTTTTTCCATTCTTATCACGGATAAAGCCAGCAATAAAAGCGACAATATAAAAAAATTGTACCGGAGACTTATTTTTCAGACGAGAGGGATATCATTCACTGAAAATAAATCCGAATCCTTCTTATCTTTCAAAAAAGTAGAAAATATTTGATAATGACACGTACCTCAAAAACCTGTATGTACAGTTTCATATTTGAATATTCAGAGTGTAAAGAAAATTTTACATTTAGGTTTCAGAGAACAGAAGAACTTGAAATTTCAACTCTCCTGTAGTCCTGTAGAGCATAAATTATCTTACATATAAAAACCTGTCTTGAGGGAAAACTGTTAAATTCAATAACACAAATTCACCTCAACTCAAAAAACATTTATTGAAAATTAAATAAAATTCTATTACCCTGAATTAACATGGAACGCCTAAAATTGTTTTAAGCACAATTCCACCCCAACTCCAAAAATTCACGAATTAAATTCATTATTAATAATTTTTTCAAAATTTTGTAGTGGTGTGATTAAAAATTAAAAGTACTTTCTGGCTTAAAATAGTTTTGATTCTTACATTATTATAATAATGAATTTAAATTGCAAATTATTATAATTGGGAGTGGAATTTCATTTAAAATAACTTTAGGAATGTTCCATGTTAATTCATGATAAAATAATTTTGTTTAATTTAAACAAAAAAGTTTATTTATTTATTTAAAATTTTTCAATTCAACTTGAGATGAATTTTCATTATTGAATTTAACATAAATCATATCATAGTTTGTAAGTTAAATTTTGTGATCCAGTAGTTGCATCTTGGTCTATTTTGCTGAATACGGGAATAATAAGGAGTCTTGAAATAGCAAAATGGTAGTGTTTTAATAAAGAAACCTACGCGTTTCGAAATTAGATTTCATCATCATCCGGTTACCTAGATAGTCGTTCCCTACCCTGATGATGAAATGTAATCTCGAAACGCGTAAGTTTCTTTATTAAAACACTTTGCAATTTCAAGACTCCTTATTATTCCCCTGAATTTTGTGAGGCTGCATGCTTTTGCAAATTCATTTTTCTTTTTTACTTTCCATTAAAAAAAACTCTTTTGTAACACTAAATGGTTTGTTTTCATTCATTTTAGAACATACGCGAAAGAACAACACAAAATAAAGAAGCAGAAGGTAAACGAGACAAACTCATAGGACCCACTGGTAAAATGAGCGTCTGCTCGTATTGTCGCATTCCGGGCGTTGTAGGGCGCCACCAGCAAATGAGCATCTGCTCACTACCTTTCCCATACAATGGAAAACCCTAGGAATGTCGTTTCTGTGTTTCTTATTCTGTGGGCGTTAAAAGGCAGTTAAAGGCTTCTGGTGCAAATCATCGATGGCGCCAGTGATTTTGGGCTATAAAGGCAAAGGGATAGCTCAGAAAGAAATTTCCATGATACGCTTGCTCGCCTTGAATCTTAAGTTGTTTTAGATTCACCAGGTTAGATAATTTAGAATCTGCCACAACCTGCGTTATCAGTTAACTCATTGAAATCCATGATTCAAAAATTTGAAGAAACAGCGCCACATTTCCCACTAACGGAAACATTTGCAAATTATAAAAAATGTTTTCTCTCGTGTCTTGATTAGTTCCCCTGCCAAATTTGGTGCCATTTTGGTTAATAGATTGCGATACAGATGGTTTCCAATAATGTCCGTTTAATTAGTTTTATTCTGTGGATGTAGATCGTATCCTGTATAACTTAAACTTACAGCAATATTGGTCAAATAATTAAGCTTATTAACTATGTATTCAAATTTGCTATAACATAATACAGCCAAGATGAATTAGGGAAGACTGTTGATGAATATGATTCTCTCATTAGAACACATAAAGCAAACAATTCTTTATATTCAATGTTGATTAATTTCAGAATTTCATTTTTTTCTCAATTTCAAGAATAACGTCTTAGGATGAAGAATCCTAAAAGCTAAACCTACATGTTTTTTTTCCTTAAAGAAATCCTATAATTTTTTTCTCCTTAAAGAACTAATTCGTTTTAGAGCTTTTTTCCTTGTGATTCTGTATAGTAAAGCTAATTTGTTTTTTCAAGCAAAGCTTTCGCAATGCATCGCTGAACAGAATCCTGATAAATAATAAATATGAGATCAAGAAATGAAAATTTAAAATTAATAAAATTTTGCTATTAAGTTTTAAACTTAACGAACACCTCCAAACCCCTATATACATTGGAGGCTTAGAACTATCCATACCATTCTAAGACGAACAATAAGTTAAAATTAATTCAGAGCAAACTTGAAAAGGCTTTTCACTCAAGGAGTCATCAATAATATTAACTGTTGCAGCTGGAAATGGAGTTCATAACAAATACAAATTGCGAATCCACTCGTCTGACTCTTATTTTGGGAATATTGAGATGCAAATTGAAAACACAAACTGAATGAAACTTTGCTCTTGGCGATTAAATGAAATTTGTTCTCTCAAAATGTTGGAGATTTAACAAAACTAAAAGTCCAGCTGAAACTGACGTCGTGAACATCTTAGGTTGACGTCGTTGATTAAATCGGTGGTTCACAAACTATGCGCCGCGACACCCTGAGGAGCCGCTACAAATATTCCAATATTCAACATGAATTGATATATAAATTGTTCGTGTATTTGAAATATGGAGAATAATAATAGAAACATCACAAAAAATAATATACGAGGCCTTTCGGTCTTTTTTATCAATGACCTTCATCAGGTAGAGAATTTTTTGAAAGTTTTTAACTGATATCTTCATCAGTGAGAAGTTTTTAAGAATAATACATTTAAAGAATTAAAACTTCTCACTGATGAAGATATCAGTTAAAAACTTTCAAAAAATTCTCTACCTGATGAAGGTCATTGATAAAAAAGACCGAAAGGCCTCGTATATTATTTTATTTGTTTTTTTTGTGATGTTTCTATTATTATTCTCTATCTTAACTGTTATACATCACTTATATTCTTATTTGAAATATGGATTTCATTAATTTTTTGAACTTCAAAACAGAACTGGCGCTGATATGTAAAGCACCTTTGTGCGGAAACAAATTTGGCACCCCGCCCCTGCATAAAAAAGACTTACGTTTTTCGGTCACCTTTTGAGATGGCGCCGGCCGTGATTGCAAATGTTAGCTAGACCTGACTTTGTGTATAGCGAAATAATCCTGATACATTAAGGGCGCCGTGAGCCGAAAGACTACGAGTAATCTATTCATTCAAAAAAAAAACAAAAAAACACTGGATGAAAAAAAAGGTAATCATGAAATTACTGTTTTCCAAATATCGAAGATTACAAAGGTATATTAATGAAAAGTCTCGTAAAATAAGGAAATTCGGCGCTCCGAAAGATAAAAATCCAAATCTTATGACTAAAATGCAATATGTTGTTTTTTATCTTCAGCATTTCCCATTTCCACATGGGGTCGCTGTGGTAAATTTTTGATTTGGTAATGATTTTTACGGCCGGATGGCCTTCCTGACGCCAACCTAACGAGAGGAAATGTTAGAGAAAGGACAAACACAAACATCCATGCCCTCAGCGGGATTCGAACCCGCGACTCGCTGGATCCGAGAGCCTTAACCCTCTCGGCCACCGAGCCGGCCACTAAAATGCAATATAAAAGGAATTTTATTGAGTTTGTTCGCTCAGTCATCAACACTATCTGAATTATTGATGAAAATAGGAAAAAAAAATCCCCAGCCTGGGTTCGAGCCAGGAATCTTCTGCTCACCGTGCAAATGCGCCAACCAATTGGGCCGCTGCGGACATGGAAGCAGTATCGCTATCTACATGTCTTTAGGGCTGGTTGGAGCAGTATCCAGTTCGCAGGCTGGGACTATCTTTCCTACTGCTATTCCGTTATAAATATCTGAATGTTTATAACGGAAAAGTTGAACCTCGTAAATGCACTATTTCCTGTTACATATATACGAGGGCATGTAATTTAATTTTGATCACAGCTGTGCGATCCTAACTGCAAGACGATATCATTCTCTCCCCACGAGGTAATGGGCGTTGCCTTTCTATGTGCTGCGGTTTGGTTTGGTTTGTTTTGTTTTGGTATTAACGTCCTTTTCAACTGCCATGGTCATTTCAGGACGGCGTTATAGGGGCCGCAAATTTTGCATCGCAAGGGTTCTTTATCGTGCAGCCAGCAAACGACTACACGGGACCAACGGCTTTACTTCACTTCCGAAGGAAGTGCGTGATCTCAGGATTTCCCCCTGAAAAATCCTCGTCGTCCTCGGCCGGGGTCGAACCTGCGTACTTGGGCATCAGGGGCGATCACGCAACCACTGAGGCCGATCCATGTGTTGCGCATGCACACTATCTTCACACTCATTCTACTTCTTCCATGTTCATTCTGTTCAGGCCGGCCAGGTGGCCGAGAGGGCTAGGGCGTAGGCTTTCTAGTTCTCGAGTCCGCCTGGTCGTGGGTTCGAATCCCGCCGTGGGCATGGATGTTTGTGTTTGTCCCGGGCTGCGTACAGATATAACTTGTGTAAAAGGCGCAAAATGACCTTAGTAGTCGACGCCAAATTTCTAATAAACCAACCAACCATCATTCTGTTCAGAACACAACGCCAGTGGAGAAATGTTTTCTAAATTGAGGCAGTGTTCCTGGAATAAAAATTGAAAATTCTAGGAGCTGTTTTGCAACGAAATGGTACGTTGTCTTGTTGCCGCTGTCTGCTGACCGTCTCTAATCCAAAAGGATATTTTGGTAGTTTAATATACAAGGTCTTTATAATTAAAGTTCCATTTTGACATGGCCATAAAAAAAACTACTGGACCAAAAGCTATAATACTTGGTAATATTATACAAGGGGCATGGGAAGTTCATACTCACCAAAAAAAAAATTAGTTCAAAAGGTCACCATCAGCATGGAATGGCGCTCTATGCAATATTCGTATACGAAATTAGACACGAAGACACAGGTTAACAAGTCTTTAATCGTTACTAAAATTAGTTACATGTTGAATGTGGCTTCCACCATTTACTGAAAGCAGGTTACACCGGATTACTGCGTTCTCAACTGTAGCTCGTAGCATATCAGGAGGAATGTTGCGCACCTGTCGGCGTATCGCATCTTTCAGTTCCGCCAAATTCCTGACGTTATCACCATAAACAGTGGCTTTGAGGTAACCCCAGAGCCAGAAGTCACAGGGGTTGATATCTGGTGACCGGGGTGGTCAAGAAAGGGGAAGTTTCGGCCTATAATCCGTTCATCTGTGAAATGTTGCTGAAGTAACTGTTTGACACATGTACCAATATGAGGTGGAGCCCCATCCTGCATAAAAATCGTTGTGTATAAAATGCCACGTTGCTGAAGTTCTGGTATCACAAAACTTCTTAGCATCGACGCCATGCGAGCAGCAGTCACAGTGCATGACACGAGTCCATCTCTCGACAGCTCTTCAAAAAATACGGTCAAGTATGACATTTGCTGTCATACCACACCACACTGTAAAAATGGGCCTCGTCCGTCCACAAAATGTTCCATGGCCAATGCTCGTCCACCTCCATCCGTGCAAGGAATTCCAATGCGAAGGTTTCTCTACGAGGAAAATCGTTAGGTTCGAGTTGTTGGACAAGTTGGATTTTGTATGGGTAGTATCGCAGCACTTTGCGTACGATCTTGTACGCCGTACTCAGTGGTAAGTCCATTCGACGTGCAGCACTTACGCTGCACGCCCCTTGTGAGGTTTCCATTTTTGCTTCCTCTACGGCTACTGAAACAGCCTCCACGGTTGCCTCAAGAGACGGGTTTCCTTCCTCGGCCAGGTGCTACCGATAACAAACCTATGGCTTCAAACTTTGTCATCATCTTCTTCAAACTCTGCGGTGTCATTGGCCCCCGACGTACATGTATTCGTCGAACGGTACGATAATGTTGCAAAGCCTGCCGTATATTGCTATTGCATTCATAATAACATTTAACCAGAAACGCACGGTCTTGCATGGTAACAGGCATCGTTGACTAGTAACAAATGAGGCGTACTGACAACGAGGCTCCCTTTTTTATTTCTGAAAACCAAATGACTTGTAAAGCGCATGTGCATAAACCACATTGTTAACCTGTGTCTTCGTGTCTAATTTCGTATACGAATATTGCATAGAGCGCCATTCCATGCTGGTGGTGACCTTTTGAACTAATGTTTTATTTGGTGGGTATGAACTTCTCATGCCCTCTTGTATAATATTACCAAGTATTATAGCTTTTGGTACAGTAGTTTTTTTTTATGGCCATGTCAAAATGGAACTTTAATTATAAAGACCTTGTTTTAGATACACCCACCTAGTAGCGCGTTGTGCCTCCTTTCGTCATTACTGTAATTGTATGAACGCATTGAAGCTGTTCCATACGACCGCGATGGTGTGATCCTTACTCACGAAATAGGAATAGGCCACTATTCACATTTCTTGCAACATAACCTTCGTGGAGCCCTGCGGAGGAAACGCGTCATTTTCTCACCACTCCACCCATTATCCTCCATGACAATACCCGTTTGGTGTTGTCTGTGACTTGCTCGTCTGATGGAGTTTGGGAAGTACAGACCTCCATACTCTCCAAATCTTAGTCCTTGTGACTTTGATTTATTCCCAAAACTTAAGGAACGCTTGGGCGACATGTTTCCGCAAGCTTCACGACTTTATGCTTGTTCCACCGCTGCATCCATGACAGCAACAGATCTGGAGATGCGGAAGGAATTATGAAGCTACGAAGATAGAAAAACGGTCATGGAGAAAGTTGGGATATATTGCAAGATTGTAAAAGGGAATCTCTGGTATGCTTTTCCTGTGCTAATCTACTTCACTGTGATTATTAAATTTCCAACCTTCACAGTTATGAAAACGTCTTTTTTTAAACCATTTATATAAATCAGATCAATTTGAGAAGAATACAGATCTAACGCGAGATCCTAGCTTAAATCTAACTGCATATTTTTGAGATAAGACAGGTGCTTATTATCTGTTCAGACTATTTTCGACAAATAATCATTTCACTTGAGAGGCAATGTCCTATATTAACGCACTTATATTTAAAAAAGTGAGATACGTCAAGTTCACTGCTGCTTTGAAAGATCAAGGAGAGAAATGCCTGGCTTAATTGGATGCTCCAAAACTATCGTACACAATCTACTTGTGAAAATAGCTGAACGTGGCAAATCAAAATGTTCTGGACGGAAACATAAGCTGGTGAAAATGTACATCCAAAGAAGTGTTCACCTAACCACATGTCATAACATGTATAAACGACAAATTGTTCAACATTTAAGCCAGCCAGTAAGTCACAGCATCGTTTGGAGAGTCTTAAATGAATCGCCACCTGAAGCAAACCTAGCTTGAGTGACGGGCATAGGGAAACCACACTTCAACAGGCAAAGGAAGTAATGTGTTGGAAGAAGAAGTGACATTTTGGTGTTTTTTTCGGATGGAAAAAAACTTAACTTGGAGGGACCCAACGGAAATAAGCGTTAGTGGTATACCTTAAGACGACAACCAAGTGACGATTCAGTCGCCAATGTGGGTCAGTCATGATTTGGGGGGGGGGGGGGGGTTTGGCTAATAGGTGAAGCGCATCCCCTAGGGCAGCGCATCAAAATCTACCAAAAAATGGTTCAAGAAAGAAAAACAATTACTGTTTCAAAATGGCCATAACGAAATCCGGACCTACATCTAATGGAGAATGTGTGGAATCTGGTACTAACATCGTGTACTCCAGAAATAGACAATTCTCCTACGTTAGAGAGCTGGAAACGGCTATTATGGATACTTGGGATCAAATCTCTTATTTACCTTCAAATCTTAATTGATTCAATGCCACAAAGAGTTTTGATGTCATTGTTAAGGAAAGAGCAACGAGCAATTATTAATTAAGTCAAAAATATTGTTTTCCATCATGGTCTTATAATTATGTAACAGAAAGTGTTTCAGAAAATCACATAAATTGCACTTATTTGACAATGAATTAATGATTGAATACTATACTTGTAAAACATAACACTATTCAGAGTATACATAAAAAAAACAATTAAAAATCTGCATTGTCACAATACTAAGTCAATTTATAATTTTGAAACGTACTGTATAGTTAAAGAAACGATTTCTAATATTCTCTTTGCATCAAAATATTATAAACAATTTTTTGGCTGTGTTGAGTCTTTAAATGGAATCAATATTCATAGAAGTATAATAAAAAGTTAAAGTATAAGAACTTTTCCTATTCCTAAAGGAGATTAGATTTAAAAAATATTTAGGAAATTACATAAAAATTCCATATTCATGCGGAAATAGAGTTCAAAATCGCTACAAAACAGCAAATGGAAGCGAAAGGTTGAGGGGGGGCGGGGGGGGGGGCTTGACAACAATTTACCAGAGTAATATCCCAAAAGATTTCCCTTGAAATTCAAGAAAAAAAAATCGGAAAACTCTTTAATAACAAGTGGATATTGGCAATTTATTTTACTGATATTTGCGCCTTAGGCTTTTCTTTGTGTATGTCTATTTATATAAAAAAATTTCCGTTTCCCTTATGGGTTGATATATTTTTTCTTCAATCTCACGGCGAGGGCAGTCTCATCCACACATCGTTAAAGCGGGGGTCTAATTTTATGCTCGAACGATTTCTGCCGCGGCCTACCTACTTTTAAAATAACCATCTATTTCTTCCAAAAACTTTTTTATTTTTTTATTTTCGGTCGCCACAGTCTTTCTCATTAGCCCAAGAGCAAAGGGATTCGCCTCTGTCCATTTGTCGTATGAGGCCAGGAGGTCGAAATAGCTGCGACCCCGTTTCCCTTTACAACAAGCGCGAACCGATGTAGCTTTCGAGCATGTTTACTTTTTAGTGAGGTCCACGAAAGCCTGAATAAAAGCAAGCGGGAGGTGAAAGCGGTCCTTCTTCATCACCACCCACCAGTTTTCTTTCACTATCGCTTCTCCCTCCGAAATCTCAGAAATAGTTACACTGCACAGGAGCCAGAGCCAAATAAGCGAATTAAGGGGACTGTTCCGAATAAAACTCAAAAGAGGGGCAGCGCCAGTTAAAATGGGATTAGAATGGAATTGACAATTCAGAAAATGGCAGATCGTTTCTAGGAATAAACAATTTTCCCCCTCTTCGACGATAAAAGATTTTTTTCCCCCTCTTGCTGAATTAACAGTGTCTAGCAATTATGTTAAAACAAATGGAAACTTAAAGCAGGCTGAATTTAAGGAGGAAAATCGTATTAACCTCTTTAAATCATAAATAAGTGACTTTTCATGGATGTTTGCAATAACATGTTTATTTATTGTCATGTTGGGAAACAATAAGTATTTACGGTTATCATGGTTATGGAATGTCCATTTTACCTGGAAAACTTCTTTCCTAGAAAACTCGAGTAAACAGCTTATTACATTAATCAGTGGAACTATTTGGCATTCTTTTGAGGCAGCTGTCGAGCAGCCTTTTGTGTGATTCTAAAGCAAATAACTACTGTTCATTTATAAAAATATTATTTTAAGTTTTTCTAGACACCCCGTCATATTAAAAAGTGAACACATATAATTAGATATTTTCGAATCGTTATATTACTTTAAAGTGAATTACGACAAAAAATGACTGAATCGCTCCATCGACATTATTCATTCATTTAGAACCATCTTATATACAATTCTGACATGTGATGTCAGTGACTGTTGTAGTTTTGGGTTCCTGTTGTTGTGTTGTTTGTTTGTAGGATGTCAAGATTTTTCTATCGAAAAATGGAAGGAAAAATTCTGCGACCTGGGTTCGAACCCAAGAAAAATTCAATCGAAAAATGACAGCCGAGGTTCCTGGTTCGAACCCAGGTCGCAGAATTTTTCCTTCCATTTTTCGATAGAAAAATCTTTACCTGATGCTTGGTAGGCTTATCTCCAGTTTATAATATTAATCCATATATATATTATAAATCAGAGTCTGATCAGAGTTTAAGAAAGAGACTGGCAGTGACCTCCCCTCTAGTGGTGCCTTCGCGCCGCCATATTGGGATTGGCAAGAAACAGCTGATCGCCCGAGGCAATGTATGTGAATCAATCGGCTTGGTTTGGTTTGTTTGGTATTAACGTCCTTTTCAACTTCTATGGTCATTTCAGGACAGGGTTATGGGGCGGCAAATTTTGCCTCGCAAGGGTTCTTTAATGTGCAACCGGCAAACGCCTACACGGGACCAACATCTTTACTTCCCTTCCGAAGGAAGGGCGTGATCTCAAGATTTTCTTCCTGAAAAAATCCTCGTCGTTTTCGCTCGGAATCGAACCCGCGTCCTCGGGCATCAGAGGCGATCACGCAACCACTGAGCTAGCGAGGCCAATGTGAAACAATCGCAAACAACTGTTTATTATATTATGTGGATTAATAAATTGATTATTTTATTGAACTGACAAGGGAATCCCTCGAACATGTATGTCACAGATTTCCACCAAATTGAAATTTGTTATTCATCTGAAGCTACTATAGATGCTTGCACTACAAGAGAGTGCGAAATTGTGTTTCTTTCAAAATAAACCGCGAAAACGAAAAAAATCAGCATACGTAACCATATAAAGACTCCATTGTTAAAGCGGTTAGGCTATGTGGGGTTCCCTTGTGAGAATTATTTCTTCCTGTTCTTTTAATTTAAAATTTTAAAATATTTGTCTTTTAAAAATTTGTTAGGCATTGAATCAGCTATTTGGAGTCATTAAAAGTATACGTTATCGTTAGTTAATGCAATAAAGTGTTTTTAAAAAAATCAGAAAACAGGTTATGCTTACTAATACTTCCAGAAATCATCTACAAAAACAGCTGAAATTACATTGAGAATACATGCCGCCTTAGGTTTTTGCCAATCGTAACATGGCGAATGCTGCACTTCCGCTGGCACCAGTAGCGCTCAGCGAAATAAATAGCCAGTCTCTTTCTTTCATTTGTCTCTGGTTGGAACGTTTGTCCTTTTACAACTCAGAAAATACTCAACGAATCCAACACCTCCTAAAGAGAAAGCCTCTGCACGGAAACCGTCATACATTGTTACATCATCATAGTTGTGCAAATTCAGGGCTTATTATTGGTAGAAATGCGAATAACAAAGAAAAGGCTCCGTAACAATGTATGACGTTTCCGTGCAGAGGCTTTCTCTTTAGGAGGTGTTGACGAATCTCCACGAAATTTTCCATGTAGGTAGTTAGTGACACTGTGCTTTACGTAGGGAACTTTTTATGCCGTGTTTATATCAATTTTTTCAGTTATTCTTATTTTTCGAAAAGTTGAATTGTTTTCAAAGGATGTCACTAGATGGCGATATTATCTTATCGAAAAGTTGAATAGACTTTTGTTTTTAAAGTATGTTACTAGATGGCGAGGCCAGACGGCGCACTAATATCATAGTCTTTTTATCCCCTGGTCTGTGCACACGCGCAAATTCTGTTTTAGTCAACAATTGGATTGCTGTATTTATGGAAGAAGCGATTTTAGTCCCCTCTATTGCATGAATTTGCCTACATCTCAAACTTAACAAAATAATTTAACGATCGTACAACGTAACAAAATGTCAGCTCGCAGCCAACTATTACGTGTTCAGCAACAAATACGTAACATCAGCTGACAGTTTTGTTACGTTGTACGAGCGTTAAATTACATTGTTAAGTTTGAGAAGTAGCCAAATTCATGCAATTAGAGGGGATTAAAGTGCTTCTTCCATAAATACAGAAATCCAATTGCTGACTACAACAACAGAATTTGCGCGTGCACAGGCCAGGGTATTAAAAGACCGTGCTAAAATTTAGTTATATACTATTGTAACTTTAATTTGACATATTAATATTATTTTATTAACTAATTTCGTTTATAGAAGCAAAATTACTATATAATGATTAAAGAGACCATAGCTTAAATTTCAGCATCAATAATGCAAAATTTCATCATACAAACCAATGATGTATATTAAAGATAGACCCGGAAACCTGCCAGCATACTTGAAGTGGGAAGGTCCGTTTTGAAGAACCGTCTAAACATGAGGGTACCTGATTAATAATTCTCCCTTTGCTCTGTGTTGTATTGATTGAGTTATTATTTAATAAATTTGGAATTATAATTTAACAAGTGTTTGTTCTGCGATTGTTCTGTTTACTTACAAGTGTAATTATCCCGGGGAACACCGGGTCCTCTATTAAAGATAGACCCGAAAACCTGCCAGCATACTTGAAGTGGGAAGGTCCGAAAGTGAGCAAAACACATGGCTAAACATGAGGGTACCTGATTAATAATTCTTTCACACTCCGATCATGGAATGATAAGTTTATCTCTTCGTTAACTTTGTATTTGAAGTATTTTATAATATTTTATAAACAATTTTTCAATCATGGTTTCAATTTCAATATCGTTTCGATCATTTTTCGGTACGTATTTTCGATTTATGGTTGTGGAAAGTGATTCCTGATCCTTTTTCGTGTCTATTTGTACGGTTGTACGCGGAAACTTTGAGGAATGGTTTTGAATTAAATATTCCTCGGCCCAAAATCGTCAAAAACAAAGAAACCACACAGCTAACAACACCACGGCTCACTCCTGCCCAGAACTGCCCATGGCTTCAATTGGCTTCACTTTGGTAGCGATGTTAACAATAGGATTCGGAATCTACCTTTAATATACGTCATTGGAACAAACAGCCCGAGCAATGCCAACGCCTCCTATAGATAGAGCTGAGCGCGAAAACGTCATATATTGTTACATCATTATCCGAAGGCATGTTTAATCGCATTTCTACCAATAATAATAAGCCCTAAATTATGTCTTCGCATGATGATGTAACAATGTATGACATTTTAGCGCTCAGGCCTTATCTTTAGGAGGCGTCGGCAATGCCCGACGGGCATATTAGCTAGACTTATGTTTTCAAAGGATGTCACTAGATGGCGATGCCAGACGAAGAATGTTTCATAATGGGCTTTTCTTCGCAACATTTTTCTCAGGACCTCTACAAAAGTTCTTTTCAGAACTGCTCCTGGAGAAATTATGTTCTACTTCGATTTTCAACGTTTTAGTGCACTCTTCTTTCTTTGAAAAGTGAGACTGAACTTTTTCCAACACGTCAAGACTTTGTGAAATATTTTTGAAATGTTGCCCATTATGGAAATATTTTAAATGTAAATTAATTTGATATTTTTATGTAAATTGATTTGATAATTATTGCCACCTTTTTTGTGGCTAGTTCCAATGTAAATAGGGAAGGGGTAGGGTGTTTTTTAATATTTTTTTATTATTTTTTTCTGTTCTTGTTTTTTCGTTGGGGTTTTTCTCAATTTTTATGAATAAATTGAGTGTGGAATTAAAATTAAGAAGAATGTTTCATTTTATTCAATTTTTCCAGACTTTCAAGGTCGCGGGTATATATTTTCAGGAAGCTTGCTTCTCTCACAGTCAATTATACGTTGCTTGCTCCCACGTGTCCAGCTGTCGAAATCTACGTGTTTTTGCGCCACAGGGGAAGACATACAACACTGTTTACCGAATTGGACTTGAATGCACAACTACTTGACAATCCATGGCCAGCTTGCCTGTGTAGCTGATTCATTTATCTGATTCTTTTATTCATTATTTACTTTTGTACATATAATTTAATTTTCTTTTGTTCCCAGTTCATAGTTCAAAAATAATCATTTTTGGTTTAAAATGATTATGGAAGGTTTGGAGAAGGCTTTCTAGACTGTTTCTCATTTTGTTGCATTTCGTTCATACTTTGTTAATCATAGTTTAAGTTATAACATAACAAACGATCGTTAAAAAATTACTCAACGCATCTTTTTCACCCGGGCGAAGCCGGGTATTATTGCTAGTTATTATTAATTGTAGGATGTCCTCGTTACTGCTTGTGTGCTTGAGGTGTGTTTGGGGGTGTTTTGTTTCCTTGTTGTTTTATTTACGAGCGTTATTCGTTGAATATATTATTAAGAGTTAGCTGTTATTTATTTGCTTTTACTTATTTAATAGCCGGTTTCACGCTTTGAAACAGATTGAAAAAACGGTTTAAAAATAAACCGTTTAAGTGGGTAAAACCGTGAACAAATGGAGGGAGCTGGTTGTACATGGCAGCCTCCTTGAGTATAGTGTACATGTGTGATTACAACTACAAAACATGTTTTAACAATTTGATTTTTTTAACGACATGATTTACTTTACCTGATATTTGCCTAAATATGGAAATCCAACAATATAATTCGCAATTGCGAGCTCTTCATCCAAATCCCAAGCTCTGATCCGACGCCGCTTCGACGAAGCGTGGTCAGCCATGTTTATTTTTCTCAAAAAAACGAAATAAACGAACGGAAATCGTTTAAACAAAAACCGTTTTTTTTTCTGAAATAAACTGTTTTTAAACCGGTTTTTTCGAAGCGTGAAACCGCCTATTGATAATCCTTTGGTGCTTATCTATTGCGTCTGCGATTCAACAATGAATAAATGTTTCTTGTTGGTTATTGTTGCAGCGTGTTTTTCTGAGAACTGATATTGGAATTCCTTGTGTGTTTTTTTGAGTGTTGTTAATTATTATGAGTTTTGTCTCTTGGACGGAGAGGTTGTATTTTTTTACCCGTCCTAAGTGATAAAGGACGAGAGACGTTTTTTTCCGCTCGGCGTCATGTTTAGCGTGGCGAATCTGTTTTGACTTTAAGATAGTAATGTTTGCTATGAATTGCCTTATTAATTCTGTCTTTCCCTTCTGCATTTCTATGCATCTATTAATTTTCCGAGATGTCCGCCGGTGTTCTAGCGAAATCAGATAGATTGTATATCGTAATTGAACCACGCCTGGGAACCATGGAGAATGGATTTCTATTCCGGTGAGAGATTGTCTTTTGTCTTCTGTGAAACGCTGATTTTGCCAACTGGAAGCTAAATCCGCGACAGTCAAGGGGATTTCGAACAGTTACACCGAGCCAGTGTTCGAATTGTGTTGGATTAAAAGGTGTGCTGGAATTGTGTGAGCAGTGTTTATGCTACCAGTCTGTGTCCACAGTATATGTGCAGAATGCACAGGAGTGCAAATCGCCTCTTAGAAACCGTGCCGTCTCCCCACTTTTCGCTTCGAACTTTGAGCACTAAGATATGCCTCAATTAAATGATCGTGTTGCTATTTGCTATTGCACCCTTTTGGATGCATTTGATGTAGTTAGTCTGAGCATCACTCTTCTATCTGTGAGCTCCTCTCAGTCCGCTTTTGCCAGCAGTCATTTCCATACTTAAGCGAGTGGGAGGGAACCGTGCGGGCGAGTAAGTACAGCTGAGAGGCATTGTGCTGTTATACGTGAACGTGCCTAGCGGTAAACATTACATATCTATGAAGTCAAATTTTCTCCGTGTACATTTTATTTCTACACTGCTCAATTACTTGTATATAATTAACTCGATTCCATGAGATGTGGGAGTTGCATACCCGTGGCTACTCCTACGCCCTGTCAAGAAATTGTTTTTGAGCACGTAGTCGTAAGTTAACAGCAGAGCGTTAGTGGGAAGTTACTGTTTCTCCTCCGAAAAAACACAAGAAACACTCGTGACGCTGTCTGAGCGTCCTCGTACGTTATCATGCACAGGGTGCATTGTTTTGGTGACTCGCAGTGTGCTACCTTTGCCCATAGTATCGCTTTGGAAACTGACTGCACTAATTGCCCTGATTAAAGTCTGCGAGTGTAAAGAGATTGCATGATGTTATTTGGTTCATTATTTATGGAAACTGTACTTAATTGTTGATGTTTTTTTAAGATTTGTTACTTTGGGGTCTCATAATTTATATCATTACCAATTATTTGATTACATTAAACTGTGTTTTTTCCCTCGTACCACTCGGGTTGCGTCCGTATCTCAGTTAAAACCGGGTCCAAAACTCCCTCTTTCCGAGTCGCGTCGGCGCGGTCGGTAGGCCATTGACATTATGTCCTCAGGTCCACATGGCTCAGAACACAATCATGTAAAAAAAAAATTAGAAACACTACCAAAATGACTTTTTGTTCTTGTATACTTACTATTATTTACAAAACATCAAGATTTATTAACAAAAAGATAACAAAATAATATTTAAGCAAGAAAGTCGAATAAATAATGGATATTAGCATCTACCATGAACGTTCAGACCATTTTCTGAAAACAGAAATGTAAAAAAAATTAGAAACAATCATGGCATAGAAATTTTAAAAAGGGAAAAAATAGACTCTACTAAAACCTTTCTTTAAAATAAAATGAAGGATTCTATCTTTGATCGTTTCTGCTAGTTTGTGTACTGTTTCATTGGAAATATGTTCCCAGGCTCCACGTAGTTCGACAACTGAATTCTACTGCTTGCCATTAGCATAAACTGCCCTTGTAAGATCACCTCACAGATTTACTATGAGATTTAAATCGGGACTGCATGCTAGCCAGTCTAAAGGTGTGGTGTTTGGTTCACCAACCACGTTTTTGTTGTCTTTGCTGCATGTGAAGATGCATTGTCTTGCTGGAAGATCAGATCATCTGTGAGATTACGTTGCTTGAATGGAAGAGGTTGAACTTGTAGTAGTTCTTGATACTTCGTGGCATTCATGTGACCACTATAAGCAAAAGCAACCTAGACCTTAACAGAGCCTCCTTCATCAGCCCGCTTTGCAAAAACTGGTCTTCTCTTCTTAAGTCAAGCCACTATTAATAAAGCCACTATTGATAACCATCGGGACCGTTAGTTTTGTTTTTGTTTTTGTTTTTTTTGGCTTCCAGTGAAGGGGGAACCGTCAAGACTATCCCGCTGATACACTGATTTCTTTCTCTTTCGGCATGATTTTGTGGCCTTTAAAGAGGAAGTTTATGATAAAAGTCATAAGGCTAAGAAGATTATGGCAGTGGTTGAATGCTTAGATCGCTGGATTTAACCGCCAAATTGTTCATTAATCACACATGTGGAATCGTTAACCTAGACATATGCAATGATTTAGAGAACAAATCCTATTGGCTCCTTCTTTCGTTGCGCGAGCTATAGTACCACAGCAGAGATAAGGTCCAAAATAGAACAAGCTTTGTCAAGACGGATCATTGGAACTGTTAACTAGCTGCACGACTGCGTGCACGGGTCCCTCTAGCCAGACTCCCACTTCTGCAAGAACACCTTGAATAGAGGCCCGGACATTCTATTTAACTCACTACCCCTCCCCCCCCCCCCCCCCCGGCTATTAATCAAGGCTCGGCGTTTATTTATCACCCGGCGTTAAGGGCTATTCCCAAGAAATAGGAATAAAAAACGCCGGAATTTATACGAATAACCCAAAAAACAATCAGATCCGGCGTTTATTTGAGACCGGGCGTTTAATTATTTTTAACACCCCACCCGGCTTTTATTCGAGACCGGCGTGTATTTGAATACCCAGCCTTTATTCAAGGTTTTACGGCAACTGGAATCAGGCATGCCAGTTGAGAGCCTTTGTTGAGAATCGATGATGGAAGAAAATTAAAAATGATTTTGACCAGAATCTTTTGCAAAACTAAACCATGATGGCAACCAACAATAATTTTAAATGCGAGATTTGAATTTGATTTTTTTTTTCAATTTTGATTTTATTTCTGCCAATCATTCGTTTGACTGCATTTCTAGACTGATTTTAACCAATCTTTACTGTGAAAAGTTAATAAATTTTTGATTGATGAAGTTTCCCCATTACGTTAAATTTATGTAATCGCAACGATTGTCGGCTATGTCACATACAACTTAACATAAGCCAATAATTTATTTTGTGATGGAAGTTAGACTGAAATTATGCCACTGAAATTAGACTGAGCAATATTTAAAAAATATACAGGTTGAAAGGGAAAGGCTGGTCCTCCTCAAATAACTCAAAAAAGAAGATGGGTATCTGAAATCTATCAATGCAAATTAGTGGCGACTTATATGATAGCCCAATCAGACAGTTCGTGAAAATGCAAATTAGCCCAAATGCAAATTGCATCCTAAAAACCAAAACAGATAGGACAAAATTCCTAATTGCAGAGTTGCAGAGCATGAAATTAAAAAAAAAAAAAGTTCATCAAAATCGGAAAAAATTTCCACGAAATTCTATAATCATTCACCACTGACTCTACATATAAGCATTCCCTTGCACTTTGTAGTCATTAGTTTCTAAAGAATGCTAGATTTCTGCAAAACATTTCTCCGGCTTATTCCCTTCTCGAGACATTCCACCGTAGCGTTGTCTTATGAATTTAGATGGAATCTGTAAAGCTCATCAGATAAAATCAATCTCGCAAACTTATGTCTGAACGAGGTCATTCGCTTCTCTATTTTACTGTAGGCACTTTTACTCGGTGCATTAGTCACAATGAATAAAGATTCTAAATTATATCGCCAGAATACTTAATAGCGTAAAAAAAATCCCATTTCGTATCTCGTTTCATATCATACCCACCAACATAAGTTTTACAGAAACTTTGTACACGTGAGGTTTTGAACGATTGTAATTCGAAAATCTTCAGCAAGTGATCAGTTGACATTTTAGCTGTAAGACAAATATATTTTCTCCTACGAATTTCTATTACACAATGTCAGCTGATCACTTGTATTAGATTTTCATTGATGGTATTAATTTATATCCAGCAACCACTCACAATATGGAAGAAATATTCTGTTGTTCTATATTCATCAAAAGCTGGTATCTGCTTCGAAACTGTTGCTAGCCTAAATAGTGAACACGCAAATATTTAATAATAATAATAATTTTTTTTTAAATTTAAATTAATAATTTAACTAATAGTAATCCTATGCGTCCATCCAGGGCCTGTATGGCCTGAGGCCGACGAGTTGGGTCCCTGGATGAACCAGGATTAACGACTGCTGTATGGTGGTCACAGCAGCCGGGGGGGTGAAGATTGTGAGTCACTGAATGGTCGCCCATCCAGTGGCTAGCCGTGCCTGATGTTGCTTAACTTCACAGAAGTTGTTGCATTGAAAGCCCACCAGGCCACGGCCTCCCCCTGAATGAATGAATGAGATAAATCGTGCCCAATAGCCCTTTAACTGGACACTGTTAATTAGTGGAAAAGAAAACTCCTACCTGCATGAAATAAGATTTAATTTCTGCGTGAAGTGTTTGATGATTCCTCTTTGTGGAAGGATGCTTTCATTTGGACTTTGACATTTAGATGATTGAGAATGGGTCGAAGAATTTCTCAATTTCTGACATGTCATTTTAGTCCGCCCGCCCCCAACATGCGACTGTAATTATGGATAATCCTCAAGTAATTTCTGCATATTCTCCATGTTATAGTGATATTTAAATCCTGAAGAGACAAGATCTCTCATCTATTTTGTAAACAAAATTATCAACTTACCTTGTATTTAAATGGCTGTCTGAAATGATATTTTGCCGCAAACAATTTTTCATTGATGAAAGTTTCTTCCGACCTTCACCTATTCCTGTACTTTCTCGAAAGCTTCCGACATACCTTATTTTCATAATGTATTTTTCTTGACACATTGCCAATAGAGAATCCCACATATTTCTTCCTCCTTACCCGATAATTGCTTTGGTATGTGCACCTCTCTTAACTCTGCGCATTTTCTTAAGTCTTGTTCTCCAGTGTTCTTCCTTTCCATCTGTCCTAACCATTGCATCTCTATTGACACATGCAAATATAAGGATGAAACGCAGGATGCGCATATAAACGCCAAACCGTAGACAATTTTGTTCATTTAATAAATATTGCATTATAACTTTATTGAGGTGGCACTTGAAGCTCTTTTAATAATCTGCAGAAAAGCGAAATAAGGGCTAGCGGCGCCCCCTTTTATTAATATGTATTGTTCTTGAATTTAAAATGCCAGTCTTCGCAAAGACCATCTGCGCTTCCATTTGGGGGCGGCTAAACTTACGATTAAGTTTTGTTACGACATCCTTTATTGCATCCGCTAACAATAAAAACTCGACCCACTCAGAGGCAGTTTAAGTTTCGATGCGCATATTTCGCTTCTTTACTGTGTTGCGAACAGTATAATTAAGCAAAGCTGCAACAAATCGTTTAAGAAAGATAACCAAGGAACAAGAAGAATGCGTCAATGGACATGAAAAATAAATGACTACAACAGAAGAGATTACCAAATATGTTCTATCGCTATTTCTTTAAAAAAAAAAAAAAGCGGAACGAGTGCTAGGAAAATAGAATCAGATCTGAATTATTCCTTAAATGCCAGAATTTTTAAAGTGAGCTCTGCTTGATATCTGTATATATTTTAATTTATTGATTATGGATTTCATATGATTATCTCTATTAATGTATGTAGGGACTGATAAATTCACTCCTACTCTGTATGGAATTTTTTAAAACAGTCATATATTTTTCAGACGTGAGATTAAGACGTGAATTTCAGACTCATTCGTGCAATAGATAATCGGTTAAAGGCTCTCTTGTGTAGAAACGCAAGTGAATATTGGAGAAGGAGAGAAAAGATGTGTAGGAGGAAAGCGTCTCATCTTTTCAATTCTTTTCTCCTCTATATCAATAAGATGTGAGAATAATGGCCCTGTGAAGGGTCGGAGGCATGACAATGAAGTTTTTCCGCCCGACACAGGCAGTTCCTTTCGAAAAAGGAGAAAAACTCCACTGACGACGAAGGCTGGCATTTACAACCATCGGGACCGCGTTAACGACACTGAAGTTCCGGGGTCGGAGAATAATTATTCTAATTTAGCGAATATTAATTACGGGTAATAAAACCGTGTTTTCCTCTAAAAGTTTTTTTGTTCTCAAGTTTCTGCGTGCTTTACAAAGGAAAAATACATGTTCTCTATCATTTTTTTCTATGGAAAGAAACGAAAAATAAAAAAAGTAAAAGAAGAAGAAAAGTTTTTAAGCCATGTGAAAGAGATCAGCTGCTTACCTGAATATTATGTTATTTTCATAGAAGGTCGAAAAAACGCCATTAAGTATTACCTTGCTTGTCAGCTTATTGAAATTTTCAACAAAAAAATTTATCTTAAAAAACTTCACTAGCTTGAAAGCAATTAAATTCCGGATTTTTAAAATATAATACAGTTTTTAACTGAAACAAGTGTTTAACTTATTTTAGGCGAGAATCATTTTCATTATCAGATCATAGATAAGTGATGACATTCGCACAACAAAAGCATAAGTTTTAATTTTTGGTGGAGATCCAATATTTATCGCAACATATTAATGAAACTGGTAGAAAGTTTACAATACAAAAAAGGAAGAACAGAGTTTCCAGCTATAGGCTCCGTTCAGATGCGATTGATAAGCGCGCTTATCGGCAGAATTGCACAGTTTTTGTAGGATAAAATTTTACTAAATTGGATTAAATTATTAAATTAAATTAAAATTAATTGGAAAATGGGTCTTTAGGATCTTTTCACGCCACACCTCCGATATTAATATTTAAATAGAGAAAAATAGTAAAGAAAACTCCACGGCCTGGACTCGAACCATAGCACAGATTTCTTATACGACTGTCACCTGGTGGGAAAATTGTGCACGTTTTGTAGGGCAAATTCAGTGGCGCCTTACAACGGCTCTACGGAGACTATAATTTCGGCATTTTAAGTTCACCATTTATTCCCGGCTTTATCAAGGAAACATATATTTATAATATTATTCTGCATTTACCAACGTCTTAAACAAAGTAAACAAAAAATGTAACCGAATTTATCTTTAAGATAGCACGAAGACACCCCCCCCCTCTCCCTCTCTCGATTAAAAAAAAAAAAGACGAGAGAGTACCTTCATGTATCCTGCTCTTCTTAAAGGACAACTCTACGATCACATAAAATTTTATTTAAATCGAAAGATTAGCGCATTCATAACATCGTGGCATATTTAAAAAATTTTAATTCGAACCCTAAATGTATGAGAAAGGGAAAATTCCTAACGTAATTTCTAATAGCGGGGCATCTATCTTGGTGACGTCAACGGAGTCATGATTTGCTTCACACTTGTAAATTAATACATCGCATGCGAAATTAATCATTATCAATGCTTTTTTGTTGCTGTTGAGAGCCATCAAGTCGAATTCGACTTCTGGTGACTGTGTGGACAAATGCTCTCCATTCACAGCTTCTAGGGAAGAGTGTAATGTAGTGGTTTTCCCTTGCCTTCCCGTTTTTAACGACTGCTGTAGAAATAGCAGCAGCAGTGGCACCGACGGCTTTAAGTGCCCTCCGAAGCACGGGGGAATAAAAATTGTATGTCACTAATGTCACCCATCCAAATAGACTTCACAGAGCTGCCTTGCTCTACGAAATGCCACTAGGCCACGGCCTCCCCACCAATGCTTAAAATAAATAAAAGCATATTCATATTGAAAAAAAGAAAGTTAAATTACAAAATTAAATTTTTTTAATATATTTTCGGTAACTCTATCGAAGACTTGTCCGTCCACACCATCATTAAACTTCCAAGCCCACAAGGGTGTTCAGTTATGTTAACAGGGCTGGACCGTGTCCCACGCTCTCTCCAGATGTGAACACGTCGAGAATCAGAGTCCAGGCTGTTCCCGATTCCAATGTTCTTGTTTCCATGCTGCACGTTTGGTGCACCAAGCCAATCATTCTTTACGGTGTCCCTGGGTCAACGAGACGCACCACATTGGTCGTCGAGCATACAGGCCACCTCGTATACCATTTGCCTAGAAACATTAACCCACTGGCAGCTCTGACAATGTCCCTGGCTGTGCTTCGCCAGTTCCTACGGGCAGATAAAGGATTCAGTCAATTTATCAAATCAGTAAAGATCAGGTTTGATAGGGTTTTTATGCTGTAAACCGATCTTTAAGGTTACAAAGGAAGAAGCGAAAAGTAACAAAATTGCGGATACTTAGGAGAAGAACTTGGAGACGACCTACCGCTTGTCCAAAATAAACTTGAAGGGTAAGGACGACCCTGATTAAAGTGTCTGCGTGTGTTTCCATCTTGTCGGAACCGTATCCACAGTCTTGAAATGACGCTAATTGACAAGTTCAGCGCCCGGGATATTTCAACCTGGGAGTGACCTACTTCCAGTCGTGCAACTATTCGTCCTCTCATTTCATTCTCTAAATGGACACGATGAGCCATTAGCAACAATTATCGAATGCTCAACTGCTAATGAAAGTTAAAAAAACACGTTCTTTACAACACGTGCACTATGACCTATGTCGCAAGGTCAATTAGGTAAGTGTATTCCGGCACCAGTGGTGGTACCATCTGTATATTTAATATGTATTTAACGACGAAATGGTGTTTACAGGACCTATAGAATGGCCTTACCAAGTCTAGTGCTGATCGGATGTGCGGAAGGATCTCATTCTGTAAATCCCGTAATTTATGGACACCAGTTTATATTATTAGTCTACATTTCTAGGTTTCAAAACTTTGGCTACAATTAAATTACTTTTTATTTACTCCAATTTTATTTTTATTCTCTCTCTTCGATCAAGTAATAATTTATTTATAATTTAGCTAGCGTTTCTTCCGAGACTGTGGCGGGCCTTAAAGCGGCAGTGGCAAGCAATGTGTCCGAAAAGCCGACTAAGCTCCGAATCAATTCTTTGGCTTTATTTATAATGACAAGCCTAAGCATATGGAATGGCCTCTAGCCCTGATAACATATGTAGAAATTATTTTTAACGTTTCTAGCAATGTCTTCAAATTTCCACTGAAGTGAATCTTAATTAAAAATTAAAAATCGTTTCCAGGTGTTAACGATTTTCTTTGATCTGCAGCTTCGCAATTTTGACGAAGCCAGTAAATTTTATGGGTAGGAAAAATGAAAATTCCATTAGAATATTAAAGAGAGCGTTCCTTATCTCAATTCATTAAGTGTCGTGTCCAATGTACAGTGGGTTCATTTTATAGCTCCTTCCGCAGGATTTATAGCGGTAAAATTAAGTTTCAACACAATTTGGCAGTTCACTGAAGCATGCAACTCGCCTTAATAACTCGTCTTCAAGCATCTTCTTCTATCCGACCATCATTGAGGCTCAAGTTTATACAGGTTATAAAATTCCGTTACCTCAAAAATGTTCATTCTTCTTTGGGGTGTTTATTGGATGGATTTTAATTGCGTCATTTTATATACACAGTTGAACACTAACAACAACACAAGAGAGACCAGTTTGAAATTATGACCCGATAATTTCCCTTTCTGTCTGACAGTGGGGTCAATTTATTATGGAATTTCGGTGACAGTCTAGATGGGTGGAATTCCATTTTCCCGCCACAATTATCATCAAGATTCATCTTTACGATCATCGAAATCGTTTCGTGTTGCTTTCATTCCGCCGGCCAACCTAACGACACCACGGTTAAGCCAAAGAGTAGTTTTCCGGTGAAACTGTGATTTTCCAGAATAGTCCCATAAAATACGCCCCCAGCTTGAAAGCATTCCATAATTTGGCTCAATCGTTAATTTCCGTATGGATTGACAGAAAATAAAGGCCACTTTTCAATTGCGTCTAATTTGAATTACACACGTCATTCCCTTCTTGGATAATTATTCACAACTTTAGGAATAAATTATAATGCGCTAATTATTTTAAATAGCCCCATACAAAATGCCACTTTCATAATTTTTCGTGGAAGTTCCATACGTTACATTGCTCTCTCGAAGAAAAGATAATAAAGGAGATGAAAAGTAAGCTGCAATTGTTAGTCCCATCGATTAATTATTATTTGTTTAAAAGCTGTAGTCTTAGAAAATATGAGTCGTGAACTCTGGGCCACCCAATAGCCTACTATGAAATAAAGTCAAGTAGCCAACTTATGAAATGACCAATCTGAAAATTTCGCTGATGAATAAGAAATCGTGATTCATCCGACCAGGCAACTCTCTTCCACTTATCCATGGTCCAGTCTCGATGTTCCCGGGCCCACTGTAGGCGTAGTTGACAATGACGCTTGGTCAACAGAGACACACGAGTAGGACGCCTGCTGCGCAGTCCCACATCCAACAGTGTCCGCTGAACTGTGTGTTCCGAAACACTTGCACTTGAACCTGCATTGTATTGGGCTGTCAGCTGAGCCACTGTCTGGCGCCGATCTTGCTTTACGAAGCGTGACAGTCTCCAACGTCCTTTTTCTTTAATGACGCGTGGGCGTCCAACACCTTCGCGTTTACTGCTGGTTTCACCGTCATTTATCCATTTTGCATAAATACTAACAACTGCAGATCGTGAACAACCTACCAGTCGTGTAGTTTCGGAGATACTCGTTCCTAGTCTTCGGGCCATTACAACCTGCCTTCTATCAAATTCGCTTAGATCATCAGTCTTAAAATTCCCATCACTCGCAAAATTAAGTGCAAGACCGATTCCTTACCTTCTTCAGCAGCAGTTAAATACCATTCCCACTTAATTACGTGCCCTCCACGTGATCCAGACTAGTTCATTCACCAATGTGGTGATGGTCATAATGTTTTGGCTTTTCAGTGTATATACTATATAGCGAGATGGACGCCTCTAACTCTCATCCCCGTAACTTCGACTCCAGTAGTCCAAACGAAATAAGAAAATAGCAGATGCCAAGAGTAAGCTTTATACGGAATTTCAACTTTCTACGTTTAAAAATGTAGAAAATATGGAGGAGACAGACGGATACTTGGATACGGTAAAAACAACAAGTAGCTCCATTCTTCCGCTACTTAAAAAATTGTTTTTAATAATGCAAAATATTAATTAAGTTGGTTAGGTTATTTCAGTATTATATTTTAAGTTCTTAACGTTCCGTTTCAAATACAGTTGAATTCTAAAATTTTTTTAGAGTATTTGAGAAGCCCCATCAGTAAATGGACATTGAAGTAGACTATTTATTATACAGCATTTTGCAAGTTCTCTTACACATGTGAGGACCTCCGCAAAAATGACGTATCTACGAGTATGATGTAGTTAGACACCATTTTTATTATCAGAATTGATTTTGGTGTATACACAATGCATAATAATCGATGTATCAGGTCGTTGCCTATCAAATGTCGGATTTCGAGGTGGGTTCCGCGCTTCAGCACGGTTTCCACGTTTACTAGCAAGTACTCATAACAAATTGGTACATGCCTGAAATTGGCATGTCTGCGATGATATTTAATAGCGTTTGAACCCAAGATAATAGCGAAGTTAGTCATGACTTCATACGAATTATGTGTGATAATGCATTACGAGCTCAGGTTGAATCGCACTGCATCCGACGCCTCTTCAAACACCAATAAGGTATTCGGTGTAGGCACTGTATACGAACGTACTGTCCAACGATGTTCCGAAAATTCCGGGCGGGAGTGACGGACCTGGCAAATGAGCCACGCCGCAGACCGCCCAACGTGTTAAATGACGCTGATCTGAAGCGATCTGTGGAAGAGGACCCGTCAAAAACTGTTCGGGACCTTGCAGGGGATCATGCTGTATCAGCGTCGACTGTCAGGAGACAAGTTAGGACCATCGGCAAGGTGAAAAAGCAAGACAAATGGGTTCCACATGAACTTACGGAAAACCAAAAAGAGCGTCGGTTGGAGGTTTGTACGGAATTGCTTTTGCACCATGAAGAAGCGGGGACTCTTGATCGCATTGTCACCTGCGACGAGAAGTGGATCCTATACGATAATAGGAAACGGTCAACACACGACAGGATGCTGATGACCCCCGCGACAGTTTCCTAAATCCCCGTTGCACCCCAGGAAGCAACATGGTTACAGGAAGCTCATGGTTACAGTTTGGTGAAACATCCATGGTGTAGTGCATTACAGCTTCCTGCAGCAGGGGGAGACGATCACCGCTGCGACCTACTGTCGTGAACTGCATCGTATGTACACAAAACCGTGTCAGCAAAAAACCTGATCGTGCAGGCGCTACAGG
>JAHWFO010008480.1:4332786-4379741 GCA_023313115.1 Rhysida immarginata
CCCCCCCCCCCCCCCGTTCTGTTGAAAGACGTAGTCCGCATTCCTCGTCACCTTTTTCACCCAGGGTAGAACGTTCTTGGTCAAGATGTCCTTATAGTCGGCCGTAGTAAGCCTGTAACTGGTCGGGAACCGCATTGGCGGCATTTTCATGCCATTCGACGCCACAACGCCGAGCATCATCACTGAGGCCGGGTGCTTGGTTGTAGTCACGTAGCAGATGTCCTGGCCGAAGCTGACCACGCGGTCGTTCTGCTTGTTGACGACCGGGTCGACCGTGCAGGTTTTTTCTTCAGAAAAGATGACAATGCGATTGCCATGGCTCTTCAAGTCGTTGAGAAGGCGACGACAGCGCTCCCGACGTTTATCTTGCAAGCCATCCGTCAGTAAAGGTCTTGCCACGCGCCTCAAACTCTTTCCACCCTCTTCCGTGATGGCTCTGGACACCGTGGCTACAGAAATCTTCTTTTTCTTTGCAAATATCTCATTGTGAGAGTCGGGTCACGTTCGAAGGCTTTTCTGACATCTACACGATTGATAGCGCGTGGTCTGCATGCACGTGGACGATCTTTGAGGTCTTCCCCTTTCTGCGACTCTGTGGACAGTCATCCGACTGATGTTGAGCTGCTTAGCGATGTCAGACTTGTTGTGGCCCGCGCGAAAGAGCGTAGAGATCTCGATTATTTTACGTTCTATCGCAATATTATTATTATTATTATTATTATTATTATTATTATTATTATTATTATTATTAAGGTCTCCATGGCTGTAACTATTTTATTTGTTATCCGATTTTCAAAATTCTTTTTTGTATCTTATACTCACATTTGTCCTCTATGTAATGCACTATTCACTTTTCGACATAGTCCCCATTCCTTTCCAAGCATTGCGCCAACGCGTGACTAATTGGGTGAACCCGTCGGAGAGGAATTCCGGAGTTGTTGTTGATACCGGGATTGAATGGCAGCGTTTACCTCGCCGTCAGAACCAACTCATGTCCCTTAAGGGGCTCTTTCTTCTTTGGGAAGTGGTGAAAGTCGCAATGTGCAAAGTTCTTTCATTTTTGAACTGCAATTTTTCATCTTTGAACTGTAGACGCTGCAACGCCTCTTGTGTGTGGTGACTCATGTGCGGGCGGACGTTATCGTACTCCAGAAGAGGGTCCAAAGCTGCCATTCAATCCTGGTGTCGACAACAACTCCGGAATTCCTCTCCGACGGGTTCACCCAACTAGTCACGCATTGGCGCAATGCATGGAAAGGGATGGGGTCTATGTCGAAAAGTGAATAGTGCATTACATAGAGGACAAATGTGAGTATAAGATACAAATAGAATTTTGAAAATCGGTTAACAAATAAAAAAGTTACAGCCATGAGACCTTATTTATCAATCGCCCCTCGTATTATTTATTTAGAAGCACTCCCTGGGAGTATTACATCATAAATTCACTGAGTTTAGAACAACAATCAGGTTCACAATGGTTATATCAAGAAAGTTGAAAGTTTTTTCGGTTTTTTAAAATATATGATTTTAAGAGATTATTAAAATGTGTGCAATTATGAATACATTTATAACGAGAACAAACAAAGATGTGACTTCGCATATAATATGGCAAGTCATTCCAAAATTTAAAAGTGGATATCCTTACATCCGAATCGCATTCATTCCACCTATATACGTTTACATTATGGTATCGATATTCAACCATTATGGCATGCATCCACGTCTTCAATAGCACCTGCTCCGTGGATGCTTCCCCCCCCCCCCCGATATCGACGCATCCGCAAGTGTAACAGAACTTCTGCAAAACTCTGTAGTATTCGACATAGATGGTATTCTGCACAGCGAATGGAATCCAGTTGAAAACATATTTTCGTTCTCCAAAATATTTTTTTTAAATTACTGAAAATTACACTGATCTGTTTTATGGTATTTCTCAAACGGCCACCTTGAGACTCGGTCGGTATTTCTGCCGTTTGGTCCTCGAGACTCGGTCGGCAGGGGCCACCTTGAGAGAGGCCACCTGCAATGGCTTCACTGCAGATCATTAGTGTACACTTATAAGCTTGCGGGAGCCCGTCGTATATTGAAGGTACAGTAACATGCAATTTTATTTAAATCGAAAGATTGACGCATTAATAACATGGGGGCATATTCAATTTTTTTATTAATTCGAACTCTAAGTGTGTGAAAAACCGAAAATTCCGAAACGCAATTTCCAATAGTAGGGAGTCCATCTTGGGCGAGGACGTGACGTCAATGGAGGCATGGTCTTTTCTTCACAGTGTAAATTAAGACATCGCACGCGATTTATCACAATCAATATCTACATAAATTAACTTAATTTTATTTATGTATGTATAGATGATGATTAATCTCGCGTGCGATGTATTAATTTAAATTGTGAAAAAAAGACAATGCCTCCGTTGACGTCACGGCCTCACCCAAGATAGACGCCCGGCTAATGGAAATTGCGTTCGGAATTTTCGTTTCTTCACACATTTAAAGTTCGAATTAAAAAAATTTAAATATGCCACGATTAATGCGTTAATTTTCGATTTAAATAAAGTTGTATGTGACCGTAGAATTGTCCTTTAAATAAAAGTTGATCGCTCTTTCACTTTATTGAATATACTGGCTCATCTAAATTAAATAAAACATATTTTTTATTAAACTATCCTATTCCTTCAACTATTAGATATATCTTTGACGATGATAATAATTTCTTTCTACATCGTGAAAACCAATAAAGCCGTTTTGTTTGAGGTTTGATTAAATATGGCGAGCTATTATGATCAAATTCACAAATAATAAATGCACTATCGTCTAGGTAATTTGATATGTTTTCCAGTTCTAAATATAAACAATACGCGAGATACAAGCCGTAATCCTTGAGTGTTTGCGTTTTTTCTCCACGAGCGTTGCGTCTCTGGTTTCCGGAGCTACAAATATTCACGCGCGAACTCGTTGTTCCGATCGCAGTCTTCGGCTGCCGCTCCTCATCGATCAATCCAAATTAATGGAGATATATTATTTTATAATTGCATTACATTCTAATGAATTTCCTCTATTAAGTTAAAAAATATTTTCTTAAAAGTTAACGGGCTTAGTAATATAGCTGTTGAATATACAGGATGTTTATGAATTCCACTGTCAGATTTGGAGAGGTGGTAGGGAAGATCAAAACTAACAACTATTACGAATACCATTTTTCCCACAAAAACGTTGTAAACGGTTAAAAAGGTGTAAAGATCCCGAGCAACCCCTGTGAATGCTGCACTGCACGGCACCCGCAGAACTGCATGCAAAGCAGGAAATTAGCAACGAAAGCACTAATTGGTGAATCATGACATGCAGCTCCCGACACTTCATTTGTTCAAATGTAGAAACGGTTATTACAATGTTACATTGAACAATTACAGCAACTATTCGAAGTGGCGACCCTGGGCTGTGAAGCAGGACGTGCATCTCCGTTGCATGTTCTGTCGTACTCTCTCAAACACTTCTGGCCTTTGCTGAACCTCTCTACAGCTCGTCAACACCGGCTACTGTAGTAACATAAACCAGGCTTTTCATTCACAGGGCTTGGTGGGGATCTTTACACCTTTTTAACTCGTTCACAACGTTTTTGTGGGGAAAAATGGTATTCGGAATAATTGTTAGTTTTGACCTTCCCTACCATCTTTCCAAGTCTGGCAATGAAATTCATAAACACCCTGTATAGAAAGCAATACTTAAGTTATACAGGGTGTCCCAACAAACTTTACGTGCTGGTCTGTCAGACCATGACAAACAAGTTTTACATAAGAAGTTGTATCCGAAAATCAAACTGTGGGGTGCTACAGCAACGTAATCGACACAACATGACTTATTAACAAAACAGATGTGCATATACTGTAGTATACAGGGTGCGGCATGTATTTGAGAACACGTGAGTATGACGTAATAGTCAATACGTCATACAATTTAACAATTCCGAAACGAGGCACATAAACAAGGCGGATCTAAAGATAACCCAGCAAATGAAGCGACATGCTGTCACTGTCTCCTTGGCTGCAGGACATTCCGACTCCAAGATTGCTGCAATCCTGAAAGTCGCCCGTTCGTTCGAGCAAGACCAGAAGGTGAACCACTGAAATGATCGATGGCTGTGTCAACCCCCTCACCTCAGGAAGTTCCAACCGTCATGCATACGAAATTTCCAGCCGTAGTGATGGTTCTGGGCGTCGTGAGCAGTGAAGGCTACGTGATGCCTCCACATTTCTTCCGTCAAGGTCTCCGAGTCAACGCAGCTGCTTACACCGACGTGCTAGCAAGAGTTGTGAAGCCCTGGATTACTGCTGTAGCACGTAGTAGGCCGTATGTTTTTCAAGAGCAGGGCTCCCAACAGATTTTCTTTACATTCTTCCTTAGATATTACAACACCATCTATCATAGTTTGTGCCATTTAGCCTAAGTAAAGTCACCTTTTTCCAAAGCTTTTTTTAATCTCTTGTTTGCTTTATCCAGAAGTTAATGAGCTGCAGTTTGTTGAAGTTTTACTTCATTTTGTGCAACCTTCAATTGATTCGTTAAAGTTTCTATTTTTTTTTCGTTCATTAGTATTAATTTTTCTTCTTCAGCAACTTTAGCTTCTTCAACTTTTCTAGCCTTTTCTTCCGCTTTTTTCCTTTCTTTTTCAAGGTAATTTTCATAGCTTTTATATGCTACGCGTGCTAAAGCGACAAGTCCTTTAGTAATAGGAACAAGTTCTGGCTTGTTATCAAATTGTTTTAGGGCACCAAATACTGTTAACCTTGCATTTAAAGTCCTTATGGACATAGCTGCCTTTGTATTCAGTCTTTATCCTTGAAGATCTTGAAAACTCTCTTTCTACTTCAGCATTACCTGTGTGAGGGACAAACAGGCTTTTACAATACCTGCCACTACTGGAAATTTCTTTACGCTAAATGATTCCATTTTGAACATCCTGAGCCCAATAATGATCTATCCTATGATTATGTTGAATATTTTCAAATTGAAGAAGCTTCCATTCATCAATTAATTGCTCTTCATTGATTTGTATTGGCAAGCAAGAGGCAATTTTAATTATTTTTTTGCAAACTATCTGAACCTTTTACTTCATCTGGCTTAAGACAACTAAAAGATTTAAGCAACTTGTTATTTACTATATTTTTTCCTAAAATATAGTTCCCCGCAGAAAGATAATGCTTTTGGGCATTTAACATAAAATTTCGTTTTTGTAATTCAGTAAAAGAAGCCAGACGACAGCTATTGAGTTCATAACTCAAAGGCATACTTTCCAAGCTTAATAAATTTTGTGCTTTAAAAACATCACCTTCAGAATTATTCATGAAATTTTGAGAAATAAAGCCCAGTGGAGAATAAAAGTCAAGAAAAATCGAAAACGACATAATCGGCCTAAAAATAATCGGCATACACGATTTTTTATTATTATCGATCTTTTCGGCTCCGTATCAATATCTGGTTTAGAAAAACGGGAAAAACGTACCAATTTATTGAAAAACGGACTTTTAGGGGGGGTGGGGGGCGAAGGGACCATTTAGGGCGTCGTTGAGCGGGAGTCCAACAAGCATCCACACAATATCGGTGAAGCTCTCAGGCCAGTTATTGTGGAGGCAATGGCAGAAATCCAGAAGACCCACCTCGTTGCTACCTGCCAGCGGTTCCGACAGCTTGTGGAGGCTGTCATTACGGCGGACGGTGGTTTTATTGAATAACAATATGCATTTTGTAGTCCTTTGTATAAAAATGTGTATTGTATTAAAGGCTCTGTAGTGTCTTAAGTGTCTGCTCCTTTTACCTGCGGACGTCATTTTGTTTTCAAATACCTGCCGCACCCTGTACGTTACCAACCGATGTGGCTGCTTACTCGGAAAGCTGCAGTCTCAATCTGCTGTGTAATTGTCCAAACAATGGATGACTTGGCTGACGTCTGTTTCGGTACATGCGTCTTGCTGCTTGTCCATTTCCATCCAGGGCCCCATAAACGTAATGTATATCGATCAATTCTTCATTACTGAATCGACGCATCCTGCTCCTGCAACATCCTCGCCTGAAATGATCCCGCTTTCCGCTCTTTAATACACCTGCGAACATCGCCTTCTAGCAGTGGCTGGTCACGTTTTCGGACTCAACTTCCTATGTAAAATTTGTTTGTCATAGTTCTATGTAAAATTTTAAACGACCTATTGGGACACCCTGTAGATTAATGTTTAATAGTGTACGAGTATTAAATAATGATTTCCAGGTAGGTAAAAATTAACAACTAAACATTAAATGTAAAAAGATGGGATGCCAAAAATAACTGAAGATGAGACCAGAAGAGGAAACGCAACATCATGCTAAAGATACGTTTGGAGAAACAATTTATGCAAATTTATTGCAGCTTCATGGCCAGTAACGCCGTTGGAAAGTGCGATAAAAAGGAGTATGCTGGTCTGTTAGGGTAATATTTGAGAGTTTCTCAGGACCATGAAAGGTGATTGTTGTACTCTTATTCGTGTAAGAAATAAGCATCAGGAGTGAAAATGCCAATAAGATGCCGCTGACTACAGTTCGTCAAGCAGATGACTTTGTTAGACGCTTTAGAGCCGATCGGTCTTTCTGTTGTATTGCGGCATAAAGAGGACGGATGCAATACCATTAATCGAATTTGGTCGTATGAAGAATGAAATATGAATCGTCGTCGGGGGATCTGAGCACGTAGACGAACATCACAGATCGATACAAGTGACGTCAAGCCTTAGTGGTCTTATAATCTACAGCTCGGAATATTTTGCTGTGTGGCGGGAGTACTGGATGTCCCGTTGTCGACGGAAAGATTTCGTCGTAGATCGGCTCAGGCAGGCACTTGCAGGCAACACGATCTATGCAAATACTGCTGTTAACAACATGCCAACGTCATAAACGTTGCTTAGGTGTCGCACTTGAGCTGCCTGGCTGAACAAATTGCATTGTCTAGTGTTCAGACACGAATCTCCCTTCTGTCTGATGATCACCGAGTGAGAGTCTGGAGGACTCGTGGCAATCAAGTTGATTCTAGTACCATTTTGAGCACCAACATGGAGTTATGGTTGGAGGTGTTATTGGCTGCAACAATGCAATCTCTAGTCCGCAAAACGAGTAATTTCACGCCTCAGCGAAATGGGCGTTGCAGGACATTTCTTCATCATCAAACGCAATTTTTCATTGACATGGACATTTCATTAATTCAGTACAATTTGGGACATGTTTAGTTGTCAAATACAACGATCTCGAAATAAAGATGGGCCACAATACCCCAGAACAGTTTCGGGCACTCACTGATTCAATGTCACGCCATCTGAATGAATGTATCGCTCAACAAGGAAGGCCTACTACTTATTAAACCCCGTGTATATTCTGAGTGGCCAATTATTATGACCACCTCCTCAGTACATTATCGGGCCACCTTTTACCAGGATTACCAATTTAGTCGATTTCATGGCCGACGTTTCAATTGTTGTGCATTGTTTAGCTTTATTATAACAATGTCTCACAATAAATATTCCCATCTAAAAATAAGCTAAATTGCCAACCCTGCCTTTTACCCTTACTACTGCGTCGATTTTCTTGCCATGGACTCCACGAAATGTTGGCAGGTGATTTGCGGAATCTGAGACCATGCTTGATGAATAACACTTTACAGTTGTGTAAGATTTCATGTTGTGGATCCAGTTGTCTAATGGCTTTTCCAACTTCATACCAAATTTGCTCTATTGGATTGAGATCTAGAGATAGTGGGGATTATCTAAACAACGTAAACTATCCTTCATATTTTGAAACCAATCCTGTACAATAAGAGTACTATGGGAGGACGCATTATCTTGTTGAAAGCAGCCATCTTCGACATGACAGGATGAGCTAAGTCAGCAACGATATTTAGATATGCTGTGCGTTTAGAGATCATTTGAGAGGATCCTTGATTACGTTGTACTGCAATATGCTGCACTGTTGCCCTTCTGTTGTCTTTTACAATCAGTAGTCCATGACGACCATAAGTTGCATACTGAGATTCAATTTTTGGGCTGACCGTCCAGTCTTTAAACACTTTAACAATATTGCTCTTGAACATTTCATGGTTTCGCTGATACTCGCCCCATGGCTCCGAACTCTTACAATCATTTCACGTTCACACTCAGTCAAATCGCCTTGTTTACCCATATCTTCACAAACAAAGCTTTCCTATTTTATACTAGTCCTGTCCTCTAGCCACAGCTAATTCGCCTAAAACTGTCAGGTGTTCATAATGAATTGGTCATTCAGTGTATTCAGTCATCGGGAATGTATAATTGGATTTTTTTAATGGAGTAGTGTAAATTATCATTACAATATAATAAGAGAATAGATTCACAGATGAAGTCAGTAAAACAATTTGAAATTATAACTGGAATTGCAAAAATATGGACAAGCAGCATAAACGCTTTAATTACCGACTCATTTATTGTATCTACGTAATCCATTGTGGGTCTCGTGCTGTTGTATATAGTTCTGATCTTAAAAAATCATTTACAATATCTGCCCTTGATTATTAACTTATGTAAGTTATTTATATTAAATATATTCATTAAAATCAACATCAAACAAGATTTCATGTTTTTACAAAACTTATAATTGGTAAACTTTTCAAATTCTCAACCTTTTTCATTATAGCGGTCGGGTTATTATATTTGCCATTAGGTTCTTGCGATAAATTATTCGTGGCACGGAATACTTGAATACGTAGGGCCTTGTCACTTACTTCGAAGAAAATGCTTCGTCTTCATCAGTTTCGCTCGAACTCCGTTTCCAATCCACACAATTAACGCTCAGTTGCGTGCCTCTTTCTGCTGACACTGCAAAACTATTTGTTCGTCTCTTGATCGAAGCCGGTTCTGCAAATTGTCATTATAGAAATTATTAAAATGACTAGCCATTATTTCCAAAGCTCTGGTCTTCTAATATACAGGGAGCAAAAAATATATAGAAAATAATGGACACAACTCGTAAAAAGGGAACATTTTATTATTAATATCATTGATGAAAATGGGAAAGAAAATTCCACAGCCTGGCGCAAAAAAAATCCTTTTCTATTTTTATCAATAATTTAAACATCTGATGTGTGGCATAGGATAAAACCTTCAATGACTATTCTTGAGTTATTCTTTTTTATTAATATGTTGTACGATCACCGTTAACATGCAAAACATCCTGAATTCGCATGGAAGCACATAATCCTGGATGGTGGTTATTGGAATTTTATACCATTTATCATGTTGAACCTGTTGACAGAGAAAGAAGAGAGTTTGGGCTCCTAATTCTGTTTTCCAAAATAAACTAAAGTGACTCGATGATAAGTGAATGGCCAGAAAGATGCTTACTCTCATTTCATGCACCTTAAGAAAATTGTACATTACAAATCTTGGAAAAATCCTTCTGCGGGAGGTGTCAATGTCATGAGGTAGGCCTGGTTGCTCAAAATCGTTCACAGTCCTTGTTTACAGAAAAACATGAAGTGGCATACCAAAACGTACTTCACCGTTGGAATTAGAAGTCCAAATCTTCAGGCGTTCTACAGAAATAAACGCGTCCAATTCGTAACGCTCATCAGGAGTCCAGAAATTGCGCTCATTAATGCATCACTATTTTCTCCGCGCTTTATTCACTAAATCTACTAGTTTAGGTATTGCAATCTGTTAATAAAGTTCTTTGCCCAGTTCTGGTAAAAACAGCATAATGAAGATGCAGATTCAGCTTTGTAAATCACATTCGAAGCACTTGTCTTCTAATTAGAAATCATACCTCTCATTATGTCCTCTTGGTTAGTAGAAAATGTTTTATTTTCAATAGCGTACTGTCATAACTTTCGAAACCGCAGCTATCCGTCCACCTATTGAACTAGAAGTTTGTCTCACAGATGCATTGGCCGGACGGGCATCAACAATTTGCCCTCTCTGGAAATCGGTTAGGTTGGATATAATGAACAACAACCTAACATATACAAAGTAGTGATGCCTATTACAAGTGAACAAGAAAAGCGTGTTAGCGGCGCATAAAATTCAGACATTGGATATTTCCATTATTTTGTCTCTTACAAGTGGGCCTTCCAAGGCTGTAGTTTAATGAAAAGAGACATGAATTGCAAGAGCTTTTAAACACAGAACGAACGTGAACTCTCCTTTAACATTAAAAAAATATAAAAGATAAATGCACCGAGACAGGATTAACAGAATTTAATAATCATTTATAAAAGGCTTAATCAACTTCTTAAGAACTGTAAATGCAATTTTAAAAACAGTTTTCTTAACTGAAACCATTAACTATGTAGCATTCCAACAGAACTACAAAGGCGAGCTTTTCCTTCGTTTTTTTTTTTATTTTCTTAGCCTTTTTCTCTCCCACCAACGGATGCGGGCAAAGGTATCACCACTTGGAATAGCTCTCATTGGCGACAGTAACCCCGCTGGGTCAATCAATTAACCATGTTGAGTCACTGCCAACGTAAAGAAAACGCCGAGTCCAATACTGAAGCAAAACTACGAAAGGAAGAAGAAAGAAAGTTAAGGAAATTGAGGTGGAGGTGAAGGCAAGGATCCGGGAAACGTGAGAAAGAGTGAGAAATAGAGGGAGAAAAACATTCTCAACCCCAAGCCATGTAATCCGAACATACAGACTCACCGTATACAATGGTGCCGAATGGGCGATCGGGAATTGCAGGAAGAAATTCGCATTGAGCCGCAAGCTTCGTCGAATATCGAATCAGATAACCTTTCGATCCCACTACACACCCACATAGAAGGGAAAAAACTTTTCTCCTACGTTTCTCATGAAGAAAAGATTTCAGTCTATTGAAACAAACGTCGTTGCTTTCATTAACGTCTGCGAAGATAAACTTTGCCCCTATTTTCTGCGAGAGCACACATCAATCGCTGAAAAACCAATACAATTTCAAAAGAAAAACAGTCAGGGATAAGCATGCATTTGAAAAGCCTCCGTTCAGTCCATCTCCATTTCAATAGGACTTAGCGCTCGCTGTTAAAAGTCAACGTGTCAGCATTGTATTTGCATAAATTATGAAGTAGCTTCTCAATTTTTTAAAAATTAAATCAGAAATCATCATTCTTACTCAAATTTAATTAAGCGTATCTACTATTCATGAGTGGGCGTACTTTGAGGCGAGTAAATAAATTTAAAAGTTCGACGATGCCATCGGCCAAACTGGCGCTAGAGTAATTTAATTTACTTTTAAGAAGATTCAGATTTATAGGATAGCAATTTCCACAAAGTTAATAGGGGAAATTTTTTTCTTGTAACAGAAATAAATTGTTTATTACTCATAAAGAGTAATTTACAGGGTGATTCAAATTAAAGTATCCCTATTCAGAGCCTTTAGGGACGATTGGGCGAATGGCTTCAAAGTTTGTAGGTATGCTATTCAGGGCATGGGGAAGAGATATTGACAATAATAGGTCGTTCCCCACCGACCTCCAGAGCGAAATGTGGCTATCAATAACGGCGACCTTCATTTGCATAATGGTATAAAAGGATATGTGACCCCGACAAAAGACTTGATAGGCAGAATGGTATTGACATTGCCAATCTGCGCTTTATCGCTGAAGTTGTTTTCTCTGAACAAGAATACTACTGCGGTGCTAGAAGTCATTGCATCGAGCTCCACTGACATCTTCTGGCCTAGATGCATGGTTTAACGTTTTGAGGCAACAGGAAGCTTTGCTGTTCGACCAAAAAGAGGGAGGAAACCTCGGGGACCGCAAGTGACGAGGGGTGTTGTGTTTTGACATTTCTGGAACGTATGGAGTTGGATGATCGGTGATCTGATAACCTCATACCTGCCAACTTATGGACAACGAATTTCGTACATTTAGTGTAAAGTATATCATAACCAATTTACACGTTCTGGAATTTATGTTCAAACGGAAAGCGGGTCATGTGACTACTCGATCTGGGGTGCAATTTCCTCACTAATCCAATAATGAAATCAGCTTTCAGATATCTCTCTCCGTTTTCGAGTTTTGTTTGTTATGCTATTAACATACTTGCCAACTTAAGCGATTTTTCCGGAAACGGGATTTAATTCAACGAATTTGGAAACGTAAATAGGTCCTGAAAACCGGTGTACTCTAAAATCCAAGTTTTAACTAATTAGAATACTAAAGTCCATGACCATATATCGACGCAAAATGATATCACGTCTACGTTTCAACACACAATTGAAATATGCGAATTCCCGAAAAAGTCTCTTTACGAAACATAGACACTCTTGCTATACACTGTCCAGCATTATCATAGTGGGCAGAGGATATTGGGTGCTGCTGGGTATGGACCCAGGCTACTATGTAATGCTGGAACTCTCAACTACAAGCACCATAAAAAGTAAGTTAAACTCATAAGTCCATTTCAGATGCACCATCGGCCAAAAGTAAGTTAAACTCAAGCACCATTTCAGATGCTATATTTGGTATTGTCGTCTATGGAACATGTATGGGATATTGGACACTTGGCGACTAGCTCGTCAAGGTCCTCCAATTCTAGTGAACTGTGGACTCGCGTACAAGCAGCTGCACATGAAGACATCCGAAGCCCCTTTTATTCCATGTGTGACGTCGCCTTTCTCGGAGCGTATTTGAAACTTTAACTGAGAGGAAGGTGACCAGGATTAGTATCCTAGGTTCGGTTGGAAAAATCCAAATGAAATCTCCCACAGTGTAATTTAATCTCCAAAAATGCTTTATTCCTTGTATAGCAAACAAGCAATGTCAATAACAGGAACTGAGACTAAGTAATTCAGATTCAAGCTTGGCTTCTGAATGAATATTATGGAAAAGAAGAAAGCTAAGTTTCTACTAGTGCCTACTTCTAAGCCTAGTCTGCAACCCTCACGAGAGCATAGTTCCAAACTAAAAGGTGAATCAAAATACATAATACCAGTGTCCTTGTGCCAAAAATAGTCTTCTCTATCACAGAGATGTTTTCTTGAGGATACTTGAATGGATCCGTTCCAAATTCTCTCTGGGCTTCTCTGAAATAAGTATAACGTCTAGACAATTATGCAATTTCTACGTCAACTCAATAAGCAATAAAAGAGTAAATTCATGCATGAGACTACATTATACGGCATCATCCAATATGCAATTAAATCGTCCAAGCATACATCACTAGTAAGGGCTATTTTCCGACGACTATTTCAAAAACACGCAGCTTGACCAATTCTTCAAAGGTTGCTATCACTAAAATTCAACAAACGGTTTATCAACACCATAATATGTCCATACTTGTTTATCCACAATCTCTGGTTTGGTTTCGTGCTTCAATTCATGTAGCACAGGACCAAGACACTTCAGCGAAGCCCTCGTTTTTTCTCCTCACCATTCCATTGCTTCTTTCCTCTCCTAGCAACACTGCCTATCTGAGAAGCCAAGCTTGACAACAAAGCCAAACAATACAAAAAAAAAAAAAAAGACATTAAAGTTAATGATCACAAACGTAATAAAAGAGCAATGCGTCTTAGGCAGTGGCTACGTACAGTGCAACCTTGTACGCCTTCCGTTCAATACAAAGGAAGTGGCTAGCTATACCGCCATCTACCAACAGTTTCAGATTCCAAACTTTCTCTAATTTCGAAACAAGCAATATGGCAGATTCCCATCGCTTAGTGGAAAAATGCAACGTTTTAAACAATTTTATCTTAGCTTCAAGCAGCTAATATGGGATAGAATGAATATTGTTAATTGGGAAAAACTTTATCATCTTCCCTATCTGGTTAAATTGAACTATCTGACCACGACGCAATACTAGCCGCCACTTCTACAATACTAGTACGTGGACGCTAACGCTTCGCTTACGGCGACCCCGAATTATAAACATACCCCCAACATATTTGGTTACAGGGGGCAGTTGGTTTCCCCTCGGCCGGTTACAGGGGCAGTTGGTTTCCCCTCGGCCGGTTACAGGGGTAGTTGGTTTCCCCTTCTACAATACTAGTACGCGGACGCCATCGCTCCGCTCCAGCGTCCCCTGCCCGCGGCGCACGCTCCCTCGCTTCGCTCACGGCGACGTCGATTTATATAAGTACCCAACCTATTTGTTTACAGGGGGCAATTGGTTTCCCCTCGGCCGGTTACAGGAGGCTAATGATCCGTATATTTTAGTGGTCACAGAAATGGCTGCCAGAAAGTTACGGGACCTCATTTTATGGTTAAACCTAAGTTAACCTCAGTTAACCTAACCCAACACTAGAACGCTCAAAAAATGCTGGCTTACCTTTAAGGCATGGTTCCTTTCGACAATGGCTAATCATCCAGAAAGCAGAAAAAAAGAAAATCTGAAATCCACACGACCGTGACATGCCAATTGTGTGGTTGCTATAACAACAGCTAGCCAAAACACGCCCTCTAATGTCGGAATCCATACAATACTGTTTTGATTCTGTCGGTAGATGGCGGTACAGCTTGCCACTTCCTTTGTATTGAACGGAAGGCGTACAAGGTTGCACTGTACGTAGCCACTGCGTTTATCTTAACCACTACAGGAGGAGGAAAAAAATAATTAATATTTACACATCAAACAAAGACAAAAAAAAAATAATGTGATAGCTCATCGAGCTGTCACATATGACTCATGCTTGTGGGGTTTCATAAGATAGAATACTTTTTACATAGAATATTGTTCTACTGGTCTGAAACTGTAATCATTTAAGTATTCTTCTATTGCGGTGGTGTTGCAATTTTCAGAAACATTAATGATAGATTTGTCACCTATCCTGCATTTTTTGTTTCCAAATATCCCAGGTTTTTCACGCATTTTAAAAATTCGTAGTTTTATAAATCTGTCCGTAAGATCATACATTTACATCAAAAATCGTACATTGTACAGAATAGTCGTACAGGTCGGCTGTTATGTAACATCCTTGGAGTGACGAGGCCCACTCGGAGGACAGCAGGAAAAAATGAAGAGGATAAACTACACTGACTAGTGAGTGGCTAATTTATTATGACCGACTGACAGTTTTCAGCCGTTTTCGCTAGAGGGCGAGAATGATATTTAAAAGGAAGTGCTTACTACATGAGTAGAAGTGATTTGTTTATGAAGATATGGGGAAACAAAGCGATTTGACAGACTTTAACGTGAGATTATTGCTGGAGCTCGGAGCCATAGAGAGAGTTTCAGCGAAACCGCCACTTTCATGAAATGTTCAAGAGCAGAAAGTGGTTGTCAGTCAAAAAAATTGTCTCGACGTGCAGCTAGTAGTCGTTATCGACTAGTGAATGCACGGGCAGAAATGAATGTGTCCTGACTTGCGAAAGACAACGGAACTGAAACAGGGAAGCAAATTACGACACGTCTCAATCAAGGATCCTCTCAAATGATCCCTGAATCGTAGATATCTAAATGTCGTTGCTCACCAATTCATTCTGTCAGTTGATGGGTTATCCCAATAGGGACGGCTACTTTCAACAAAATAATGAATGCGCCCTGGCATAGCGCTCATATTGTACAGGATTGGTTTCAGGAACATGAAGGCGAGTTTGCTTTGCTTAGGCAGCCACTACAAACTCCACATCTCAATCTCATTGAATTTGTATGGCCAACATCTCGCTGAGTCCATCGCAAAAAGAATCGATGCAAATTAAAAGCAAAAGGTGGTCCAACGAAGTACTGAGGGTGTGGTCATAAAAACACAGGAAGGTACAGAAGTAATCCCGGAATAAATTTTTAGTCATAAAGATATCGTTTTGTAACTGCTTGTTATTTTTTCTCCGCTACCTCTATACCAAGTCAGTTTTCCTATTGATATTATCAGAAAAAATGGGAGGAAAAATTCCACGATCTGGATTAGAATCGTGTCCGCTATAGCCCAATTGGTAGAGGCAACGAGCTTGATACACGTGGTTCCTGGTTCGAATCCAGGTCGTAGAATTTTTCCTTCAATTTTTTTTCATTTATTAATTTCTTCAGCTTTTCTTTTCATTGGACAGACCATAGGTTAAACACAATTTTATAATTATTGAAATCGATGACTACAATGGTTGTCATTGATATTCAACAAAATAAACGCATCTCATGACAGAATTATTACTTAAATAATATATATCTTGGAGTCGCGAATGTGAAAAGATAAAAACCACTGCTCTTGGGAAGCTAATCAATACTTTTCCCAAGAGCCCGTCACCTTTTTCCTCAAACAGCGTTAATTACGTCTCGATAGTAATATAATGCTTACCATTCGTAGTATTCGGTGTATCAAGTTCGGTGTGCTTGCTGAACCTCATTATCTATCTCGAAAAGCTCGAGTAAAATTATCCTCATAATCAGTATTTAATTAACATCATTAATTCGTTCCATAATTAATTACTTCTCTGAGTAATGCACCATCAGCGAGTTGAATTTAGCCGTGAGCATGACAAACTTTTACTAAGCCTACTAATGGTCTTTTTTTTTTAATTATTATTTTACAAGTTATTAACAGGTTCGCATCCTCTTAATACTTTCAATTACCCTTCATAAAACAAACATTTTTACCAAGTTAGAATGGAGGGAAATTATATTTAAAATTCTTGCTAGAAAAACAAACAAGAAATCACTACATTGCAATGTATAATTAGAATGAACTGCAAAATGCTGTTAACTATTTCATGACAGCTTAAGAAAAGGATACTAATCGATCACACGAAGAATAGTTATAATGGTATAATCCAAAAATTTTGTGACAGATCAGTTGAAAATCAATTAAAGTATAAACAGTTAGAGAAACCCCATCCCTGGAAAAAAAATTGCATAGTCAAACTTATTGGAAAAAAGTTTTGCATATTCGTTCAACAGCCAATTTAATGTTTGGCTTTGATGACAATTTGAATACGTGCTGGTATATTTTCTGCCATTTTTTTGCAGTTATCGGTGTCGATTTCTTCCCAGCAAGAAACAACTGCTGTCTTCAGGTCCTCTTCAATTGTTGGTGCCTTAAAGTTTCTTTAACATCCACCATCAATTCTCAATAGGATGCTGGGCTGATCGCAAGCCACGGGATTGTTTAGATGTTGCTTTCAGATAGGAATTGAGCAACGTTCCCGATCTTGGAAAATACCAAATGAAAATAATACCTTAAGGCTAATATCAAATCGTGTTACAAAGAAAAAAATTTCGTTTTTTCACGCTGTACAATGACATGCTTGGACGTGCAAAAAAAGATGACAAACTTATTGGAAATTTCATCAGGAACTAAAGCAGTGTTGCCCAATTTTTATGGTCGATATAAACGAAATCGTGAACTGATTTCTATTCATGAACAGGCATCTGTTCTCTCAATATCTCAAGTGTAATGAAATTAAAGCAGAAAAAAGTGCAATTATTGACAAGGACCTTTCAGGACGAACGTGAGCAACGACGTCTCCAGCAATTTTAGAAGATAGTCTTATTAAAAGTTGCGAGAATGTTGGGCATTAGTCAAAGCGAAGTGTTCGAAATCATTTACAAGAAACTATTATTAATACGCTATGTTCCAATGCGACTATAGCAAGACCAGAAACTACTCCCTGCAACATCTACTACGATATCAGAAGCAGGGAAACGCTTTCTTGAACTATATTATCACAAGGCATGAATCTGGGACCTATCATGAAGAGACAAGATAAGCGCTAATGTGAAAAAATTCTCCTTCACAATCTCCTTCAGTGAAAAAACCAAGGCTGCGGAAAGTGCTGGAAAAATCGCGATAATAGCATTCTCAATATTCTTGGATAGGTATGGTGCTATCCATTATGATTTCCTACCCAAATGTGAGACAATCAACGCGGAGTGTAAAAGGAGACACTGCCAAAACTTGGTCAGTAAAACGTCGCAAAAGACCTAATATGCCATTCGAGTGTTTTTCTTCTGCATAACAACACCAGACGGCATAATGCTCATTCAAACGTCCAGAGATTGGCTAGGTAGAGGATGAGAAACCTTGCTACGTCCACCTTGTAGCCCGGGTCTGGTACTCAGCGATTTTCATACCTTTGGCCCTTTGATTTGCGTTTTGATGATCAGCCAACGTTGCGTACAACATGGGGATACAGAAACTGATGGACCGTTGTATCAACAAGTAGACAAATGAGTTAAATAAGTTCCCTAATTCTCAGTTTGCTTATTCAATAATGTTAACAGCATAAAAATGTTATTCAAGAACTTTACGAGTCACCTTCATGAAATCAGGGATATTTTTCTTGAAAATTATTTATCTGGGTCACCCGATTTCATCCCAAACATGCCAATTTTCTTCAGTTATATCAGTAAACTAACCATACATGTGATCAATGTTCATAAAGTGTTTAAATGTTATTTGTCAACTTTTTTTTTTCTTCTTCAAAAAATCAATGAACTTTATTTGCTCGAGTTAAAAATTGAAATTCAGAACATACCAATCATTCTTAAGTATGTATTTGTTTCAAAGACATTTCTGAGCAAATTTACTAAAAAGTAGAGTGTATGAATGAATCAAATAGGAACGTCAGAACAAAAAATATGGTTAAAATTTAAATATTTTATTTAAAACAAAACATAGTGTACACATATAAAAGATACAAATAAAAGACATTAACAGTGTAAAAATGATTCAAAGAAGTAGATATTGGATTTTCAGTCCTATGACTTAAGCCGTCCAATCCAAAGACGAAAACCAGCTGGAGAAAGGGTTTTTTAATCGGCAGCCGGAGAGACGATGAATGGTTTGTGCGTCACCGTGCGTCCCTTCTTGGCGCACGCAAAGATCCATTGGGGCCTCACGAAGACCAGGTGGGAATTCTCTGACAGGGCCTTTGAAAAATAACCGAAGAGACAGGGAGAGTTAGCAAACGTCCGTCCAGAGAGCAATTTCTATGCGAAAGGAGAAGAATGCGAAAAATCGTGGGTGGGATGAACAAGGGAATGGAATGACAGGTTCCAAGTTGAAGGAGAACAAACTCCAGATTACGGGAAAAGAGAAAACGTAAAGTAAACGAAGAGAGTGCTAAAGGAGGAGGAGGGGGGGGGGCACGGCGAGGGAAAAAATAAACAAAACGTTAAGCCTTGCATGTCAAAAAAGTGGTGGAAAAACACTTTCGGAAATGGGGCACAAATTATTTAGTAGGCACAGCCTTTTACAAGAAAATGGGTTGGCATGCGTTTCTGAATCTTTTAAGTGTCAGCAACTATTTCTCCCCATCCCATTCTCTTTAAAAGGTGTGCTAATGCAATCTCAAATATTCAAAATAAGACAAGCTTTAAACAAGGAAAAAAATATTCAAAATACTTAAATAAAAAATCATATAATTTGCATTTTAATAATTATAATAAAATTATTTTATGATATACATGGTACATGATCGAAAGGAAAAGTCTCTTATTAAAAATGATTTTGCTTAATACAAATAATGAGATAACCAATCAATTTGAAAAATAATTTTATTTAGATGTTTTTAAAACTAAATGCAACAATAACATCACAATGTAATTATACGGTCGTGTAACCAACTGATGATACCATGTATAAAGGAAAAGTAAAGCTCTAGATTAGGAGCTTTAAGGAAAAGGTGGTAATGTGGCCCCTTGCAGGTAAATTAACCCCAACCTACTCAATAAATCAACTATTAATGCCATCTAGGAAATGGCTACGTATTGTTATTAGTAAGGATCGGATTTTGCATATAATGCATATCCCCCCCCCCCCCCCGATCGAGTAACTCATTTAAATGATGTATTATGCGCTGTTGGTCCCCTCTGGAACTCGTACCCTAAGTTTTATTGTGCATACAAATGCATATTTCAGGCTTTAGCGCATATTTTTGCATATTTCGAGCCTTGGTACATCTTTTTGTACATTTTGGGTATTTTTGCTTATTAAGGCATATTTAATTAATTAATTTAATTAGTTAATTTTACAATTTATTAAGTAGGTTATTTTAAAAAGCAATATAAATGCTTTCATTGATTGGGCCAAAAGGCACCAGATAAATGTACACTCCGCTTATAAAAGCCAGTTGTTATAGAGAGAACATTTGGAAAAATTTTGATTGTTTAGGTCAATAAATTTTAATTTTTTGCTATGATTTAATTTGTTTTTGTTTTTATCGTCCATTTTCTTAAGTATGACAATGAAAGCAACCCATGAAAGTAAGTTTTGGCATATTTTTTAGTGCATATTTTAGCATTTTTAGGGCATATACAAGAGGTGTAGAGAATAGGAACACCTTTCGATTTAGACGTTTTGTCGAATGTCTAGAAAAATATTTGAGGAATTATCCTGAAACTTCAGGGGTGTAAAGGGCAAATTTATTTCCCAAGGCAAATAGGGGACCAGCAACAAAGTGAACTAAAAAAAATAATGTTTGGGATCACCTGTAAAAAATAATGCCTGAAATCTGTAGCGTATGATTAAGAGGCTTCTTTTACTTATCTATATTCATTTGTATAAGAATAGCAAACGGATATTTATAAGAAGAAAGGACGAGACACAAAAACTCTGGAATACAATAGATAATAGTTAATAAATAAAAATGAAAAATAAAATAATAATTAACAAATAACAAAATAATAATAAAAATAAGTAAAATCAAAATAAGACTATAAAATCAAATAAAAAGCTGACGTTTCGGATAGAGCCTATCCTTTATCAAAGCAAAAAAGGATAATTCTCTAAAAGCAAATAGAATATTAGAGAATTATACTGAAGTTATGAAAGTAGTAATCGACAATCGACAATCGAACAGTGTAGTGTATCGGTATTCGTGTGGAACTTGAAGCATAGCTTCCATAATCTCACCCTTCATAATCATATTCCAAGGGAAATACACTGAATTAGAAAAGAAGCCTGATGTACCCACAAAGGTCATCCAAAGTATAAAAGAAAAATTGCCTCCTCTTGGTGGAGGAAAATTTGATTGACGATTGTCTAGACTAGAAGCAGACCACTAGTATTAGATAAAACACGACCTATGAAGTCCAGTAATCTGGAAATAAGACATTATCAATGTCTTCAAAATTAATATCAAGTATATGCCTTGGATCACGATATCTCTTTCTATGCATAGGATGCTTTAAAATGCCCGAGACTAGCTCGTTGCTATGATTTTCTATATTGGGCAGCATGGATTCCATGAGCCCTTGAACGTATTTGCCAATAGGTGGCCGTGGACTGGTTGTCTCGTCGGTTGGCTTGCCAATCGATGGAGTTCAGCAACTTCAGGCGCGGCCAGCTGATGGTTGGGTGACGGCCTGGGCTTGAGGGCCACCGCTGGCGGGACAGCTATTTGGGGCACGGCTGTTGGGGGACTTTGGTCTGACCCATTTGCCGATTGACCATAGCTGGTGTTCCAGCAGTTGGTGACAGCCTCTGGTTCGTTTATCCCCAGCAGCTCTTCCATCATGAAACCCCCCGTGCTTCGGAGGGCACGTTAAGCCGTCGGTCCCGACTGCTACTGTCATCTCGTAGCAGTCGTTATTAATGGGATGGCGCAAAACTCCCTCGTAGGAGTAGGTGCCGCAGATTATCGCTTGCGATAATCTACCCTCTGTACCAGATTTGCCAATATGAGTCATGTTGAAGTCATTATAAATGGAGGAATTGCGAACAATTCTCCGATCTTTTTGCGCAATAGTCCTAAGGGTAACGTTTTGGAACGTTTGCAGTTCTTTCCACCTAGTCTTACATATTGTGGCCCAGACGGGCATACCATACGTCAAAATAGTCCGAACAATGACCTTATAGAGTAGGAGTTTATTATCAATGTTTAGAGCACTATTTCGGCCCAGCAGAGCAATCAAGCTAAACTTGGCTCTCCTAGCCTTATTCAACGCATAAGTTGCGTGGGGAGTCCAGGTAAGTTTAGAGTCAATAACAACACCAAGATATTTATAAGTTTCAACCCAGTCCAGTTTTTTGCCATATAATGTTAGAGAATCTAATGATCTCTTTCTCTTCTTGGAAACAAACATCGCCTTGCATTTGTCTACATTCAATTTTAGCCTCCACTTGCTAAACCAGCTTTCACACTCCTTTAGAGCCTTCTGCAGCCGCGAGACTACTACGGCTGGTTGACGAGCACAGGTCAGTATAGCAGCGTCATCTGCGTAAAAAAAGAGCTTACATTTAGAAGGACTTGGAAAGTCTCGCATAAAATAATTGAATAATACTGGCCCCAGGACTGAACCCTGTGGGACACCAGCTTTTACTTCATACATAGGAGATAGATTATCTCCAACTCTGGCCTGAAAGAACCGGTTGGAGAGAAACGAGTGTATCAGAGTAATTATGTCTTGAGGAAATCCATCCATAATCATTTTAAAAATAAGACCATCGTGCCAGACTTGGTCGAAGGCTTTGTGTACATCGAGGAAAACGACCCCACAGTACATAGAGAGATTAAGGGGCTCATTGATATCCGCTGCGAGCCTCCATGTTTGGAGTTGGCAGGAATGGTTTGAGCGAAAGCCAAATTGTTCATCGCGGATGAGATCGTTGGCATCACAGTGCTCAATGAATCTCTTGAGAATTATTTTTTCCAGGATTTTGGAAATTGATGGTAACAAGCTGATGGGCCTGTAGCTAACAGGATTTGCAGGATTATGTCCTGGCTTAGGAATGCTTAAGACAACTGATTGCTTCCAAGCATCCGGGAAGTAAGTGTTCTTCCAGCAGTCGTTAATCACTTTTGCAATATCTTGAAGTGTATTTGGAGGTAAATTTTTCAAAGCACTGTTCTTAATAGAGTCTTTACCTGGAGCTTTTCTCGTTTTTAAATTTTTAATGATGCTTAGGACTTCATTTACATCAATGCTATGTTTTGGGAATTCATTGCCGTGAATATTATAGAAGCCAGTTATGCAGGATTTTACTTTCTCAGACATATCAAGTCCTATTTGCCGACCATCAGTAGGCGTGACAAACTGTTCTGAAAGTGAACTTGCAATAAGCTGCGCTTTATCATCATCATTCGTGATGAATTTGCCATTTTGGGCTAACAGAGGTGGGATATTAATGGCTTTCTTGTTTTGCAAGGCTCGAACCATGCACCACATAGAGTTATCGTGGGTCGACAGACTCTTAACTTTATCATTCCATCTGGCATTACGAAGTGCTTTTACCTCCTCGTGAACTCTTCTAGTGAGCCTATTATACATTACCTCGTGTATTTGGTCTTAAGCCATGAATCACGAGTTCGGTACCACTGCCTTCTGACCTTATTCCTTTGTTCAATTAATAGTTTGATTTCTGGGGTGAGATCAAGGTGATCAGCTCGCTTCGACTCTAAGGGTGAAGCACTAGAGTCAATAGCTGCATTTATACGTTTAGTAAGCTTTTTCACATTGGTATCTATGTCGCTCGTACTATGTACGTTATTTAGTGGGTCGTCATCATTTTTGAGAATTTCTCTAAAATATTTCCAGTCTTGTTTGAGCCTCAGTTCTTCTTTGAGGTCAATGTTTACGTTATCAAAATTTAGTGCAACTGGTTTATGGTCTGAGGATAGATCATTGACAGTATAGATACTGAATGATTTGTAGAAGCCCTTCAACAACACAATATCAAGTACATCACTTGAAGGAGAATGATCACAATAATATGTATCATCCACAGGGCCTACTGCAATAATATCAGATTGCCTTTGCACGTAGCCATACAAAAGGACATCGTTTTGGTTATGGCATCTGGAATTCCAGTGCGAGTGCTTAGCGTTCAGGTCTCCCGCCATAATAACGGAAATATTCCCGTTAAGCTCGTCAAGCTCATTGGTATCGAATTTATGCTTGGGCGCATTATATAGAGCCACTAGTTTCACCTCTCCCAGTGTGGCATCAGTAATGATAGCAGAGGCAGCTTCCATTCCCATATAGTCTCGGGTTGGTTCCTCCCGATGATGAATGCCTTTCTTAATAATAATTGCTGACCCACCTGATGGGGACTTTACTGTAGTGGGAAGAATTCTGTCTTTACGATAGACACAGTAACCAGGTAGCCTGAAGTCGCGGTCTGGCCTTAAGTGTGTCTCACATAGAAATGCTATGTCTATATCCCATTGGGTTAGTAAGTTGTAAAACTCAATACGCCTCCGGGGGACCCCGATTTGTAACAGAATAGCATATTACGCAACGAAGTTTACCTCGATTTGTAATAGAATAGCATCGATCAGCCATACTGTCAGTGTTTATTCGTAAGTATTCCACTCATCAGTGGCATTTTCTTGCCTAGATCGTTTAACAAATTGCATACACTGCCAATTTGTTTATACATTTCTTGAAAATCGTTCACGTTAATGCTCTTATCTTGTTTGGAGACCATTGAGGCATAGGAAATCTCCGGGGACACTTTAGCACTTTGCACTCTCCTGACTTGCGGATATTTAGGACATTTTGTGTAACTGGAGGTGTGTTGTCCATTACATCGAATACATTTTGGGGGATCTTGTCCTTTTACATTTGGGCAGTCTTTTGACTGATGATCTTTAGCGCATTTGTTACAACGGGGGGATTCCGTGCAACCCATAGATACATGAAAGTAGTACTAACGGACGGGTTTATATATAGTTTGCATGGGGAATAGTAAGACGTTATTGGCTGACAAACAAGAAGAGAACAAATGAGATTAATTAGACGAACTGTTGGGATAGGACAGGACGGAGGACAAATAGGAAATAATAAGGGGGCGGCGAGAAAAATGTAATAGGATGAAACATATGAAAGTGAAATTTTTTTATTTGTAAAACAATTTTTATTTGATTTTATAGTCTTATTTTGATTTTACTTATTTTTATTATTATTTTGTTATTTGTTAATTATTATTTTATTTTTCATTTTTATTTATTAACTATTATCTATAAGAATAGCACGTATATTCATGGAGATATAAAGGTTTCTTTAAAAGAATCTAAATGTTTTCGTAAGTTTTTTTGTTTATAACATGCAAGGTTTTCAATGCAATGCCAATATTTCATCGTTTTATTTGATGGTGAATGCGGTCACAGCCATAAGAATATGTGAGCTCAGTGATTGCACGAGTCAGAACGATATTATTATGTCTGATTTCTGGCGTTGAATAAAATAATGCAAACGTGAAGTGTCCTACTGCAAGAATTAAGCTTTATTTTGATTTGTTAATTTTTATTTTTTATAGCAGAAATAGTACACGTATCTTCTTCATTTTAGTTCAGAGAAACTCGTTTAAGTATCATTCTTAGATAACAACAGATATTATTAATTACTATTGAATTACTATCAATGTTTTGACTATTGAATGTTGATTTCATTTTTGAATTTAGTAATATTATTTTTCCATACCTTTAGAATGGCACATCTGATTTCAAAAATGGTACTTCATGGCAACAAAAGATCACACTCTTTGCTCTATAGTATCTGGTTTTGCGATATCTTATAACTTTTTTAATACAAAAAAACCAAAAAAAAAAACAGAAAAAAAAACAAACAAACATGGGGCACCTTACCACATTTTCCTTTAATTAATTATAAAGAGAGGACTGATTGTCTGTGAGTATATTACTTTCATACAATATACACTATTAAGTCATATGAATATTATCTTTTACATTTGGAAAGGTCAAATTTAGGACTCGAACTTGCGGCATGACGGATTCGAGAATTGCAAGATTTACAGTCAGCTGCAAGTCAGCATTGCAAAAGGAAATCTTAACGAAGATTTTAGATTTTGCGAAATTTAATGGGGAATATTATAAAGTTTATAAACGTACTGATTCATTACTTCAAAATACAAATAAATTCTGCTATAACGAGCACGAATCGACGTTAAGTTTGCTCATTATAACAGTTATTCACTAAATCCATGAAATCTGGTTAAATGGCTGAACTGTATATTTAAATTGCTTACGTATTAAAATTTACAACGATTATAATCGTTTTAAAGATTTATTTTAATATCACGTAAAGTTCCTCTCGGTTCTAATCGCTTTAAAAATCTTTGTACAGTCCTGGACAAAATTATAGGACCAGTCAAGAGGTGCAAAAATAATTTATTTGATTCATAATCCTGTGCACAGTATAATTTGTAATGGACAATAAAACATATTTATAAGAAAAAAAAAATTAAAAAAAAATAAAATTAGTATCATCTTTTTTTAGCACATTTTCTATATATAGAAATGTGCTTATGTGATCGGTTTGTCCAGCTGTCCGTCTGTCCGTCCGTCTGCCTGTAGACAATCCCACAATTCATTGCGTTGCAATAGAAAGAGTGCATGTATTGAATTGCTGGAAGACACGAACTATCCTCGCATTCGGGAAAACGCGTGTTGAGAACATATACGGGTTCGGCTCTGTGCGTGATCTAAACATTAATGAGATGGTGCGCGTGCAGGATGCACGTGTTTGACGATTATTGAAAGGGCAATTCAGTCTCTAAATCAAGAGAAATTTTTTATTCCTAGGGTGCTTAGTATTTATTACAATAACTTGAAAACGAATTAACTTTTTCAAAGTTCTGTTTTCACCAATCTATTAATACGAGACAGAGCACGAACAAGTACGAACGTGAGATAGCCGGAATAAGTACGTACTATAATGGCACGTGCTTTAATGGTACCATTATGATACCCCCTTAAAAACTTCCTGTAACCAGATATGCCATGTAATATATCAAACAAATCGTCACAACATATCATGAAATAATATTTAAGAGTAACTAGTGATAGCAGGTATTGGTCTAATGGCACGTGTACGTGCAAGGATGTCTCATGAATGAATATAACGCGTAAATAAAGTTGGTGTGAAATGTTTAGTAGTACGTGTTTTAATGGAACAAAATGGAACTTTCAATGCTAAGATATGGCATGTAATACATCAAACAATCGTAACAACCTGCCATGAGTGTATATAACGAGTAAATAATGATAGTGGTTATTTGTTAAGTAGCACGTGCCCTAATTTTGCCATATGATACCATATGGTACCATTGGAACTTTCGATGCTAAGATATGGCACGTAATATATCAAACACCTTGTAATAACGCATCATGAGCGAATATAACGATAAAATAATGATAGTGGGAATTGGTTTTGTTGCATGTGTCCGAATGGTACAATATAGTATTGTTCGAACTTTCAATGCTAAGATATAGCGTGTAATATATCAACCAACTCATTACGAGTTGTTAGATCTATTGTTATCCATAGCTTATTTGTATCAAGAGCATAATGTAGGCTTAATGTTATCTAAAACTCACTACTGTTATACATATTGCTAATTAATACTAGTTAATCGCTTGCTTCTATAGTAGACGATAAAGTAGAAACATTTTAGTAATTTAATATGAAAATATAAGAGATGCTTACACACAACGCTTCAGCAATTGAGGCTCACTTCGTTTAACATTATGTGGGAATTCTTACAAATTAAAGAACTTTTATTTTTTTAAATGTATGAGGAATAACTCCCTCTTCATTTACCTTTCAGTTCTTCAAGTTTATTCGTTTAAATTCTCTCTATACTTTAGCTTACTTAAATAGTAATTTACATTTTAGTTTTCATATTTATTTATTTTCTCTTAAGTGTTTTGATATGTTGATGAAGTCAATATATCCATGTACGATGCTATAACATGAAAATGTGCTCCCTTTATCCACTTTGGCGGTAAAATCATTCTTGTTTCATGTGGGAGCTACAAAGCACACTGGACAAACTACAGGACCACCTTCAGTTATTTTCATTATTTTAGTAAACAACAAAATTCTGTTCTGTATTGAACTAAATCATCATGGGATGTGGTAGAAAATTAAGCAGTGAACAACAAGCTCAAATTACAGCTTACAAAAACTGTGGAAAGAGAAATTGCTGGAATTATTGGAAAGTGCAAGACTGTAATCCACAATTTTTTAAGTGATCCGCATGGCTATGGAAAAAATGCTCATCCAGGAAGACGTCCGAAGCTCTTAAAAAGAGACAAACGTGCTATGCTGAGAATGGCTTCAACCAGCACAGGAGTAACATCCTCTAACATCACGTCATCTCTGAACCTTCCTGTATCGAACTCGTCGTGTACTCCAAGCATCCACCAACCACACTTATACGAAATATAAATCCAAGCCAAAATTAACTTCAAGCCATATGCATGCAAGACTGGCCTTTGCGAAACAGTACATTGGGAATTCGCAAATGTGGAATCATACTATCTTTAGTGACGAAAAAAAGTTTTATATGGATGGGCCTGATGGCATAAGATTCTACTGGCATGATCTCAGGCAGGCAGAACAGTTTCTTTCAAGACGAGTTCAAGGCGGAGATTCCGTTATGATCTGGGCTGCTTTTTCAGCCAACGGCAAATCAAGATTGTGTTTTGAGAGGCCGAAGTCACATATAGACGATTATCAAGATGTTTTAGGAAATTATTTATTGCCATTTAGAGACGAACTGAACGCTTCGGACTTTGTGTTTCAGCAAGATAACGCGTCCATACACCAGTAGCTTCATGATCAAGAAATTCGTGCCAGCGTGCAGTCCTGATCTCAATCCCATTGAAAACTTGTGGGTGATGTGGTGCGAAGCGTTTATTCCGGTGGAAAGCAGTTTCACACCATAAAAGATTTGAAAAGTGCCATTACAAAAGCATGGGCTGATATCCCACTCGACAGACTGGAAAAATTGGCTGAGTCGATGACAGACCGTTTAATTGAAGTGATACGTTTAAATGGAAAGCAAACAAAGTTTTAGTTTACGTTAAAATTGTTGTAAATAAATACTTACAACAACACGAGTAACAAATTTTGTTGTCAATAACACTGATCCTATAATTTGTCCATTGCGTTTTGTAGTTCACAAATGAAAAAAGATGACGCTAGTTTTATTTTTATTTAAACTTATCTTTTTTTCTTGAAATATTTTTTATTGTCCATCACAAATTATACTGTACACAAGATTGTGAATCAAATAAATTAATGAAAGGATGATCTGCCATCTGGTGTTTTTTGTGAAAGCTGGGAAAGGATGATCACGCAGCGTATGCAACCATATACTTATCATGAATGAAACTTCGTACAGAGTAGTGTTTTTCCCTATGAATGAAATATCGATATTTACAAATATTCGATATATAATTTTCCGAAATTTCAAACATTTTCAAAGGTGTCGATCACCCTTTCATCCACCATGTTGTCGGTTAGTGACGACATCTATAGGCCGTGGCGTTTCTCAATAATTCTGTCCAGGACTGTATATACTTCACCTGAATAGAAATAAATAATATCGTAGATAAAATTTCACGAGGATGATTCAAATACAGAATAATACCTGTTGCCAGTTCATGGTAGAATTGGTTTTTGGTCTGGCGCATGTCCGTGGACAGTTTCATTATCATAATGCTAACTGAGTGAACAAAGTCTCGTCAGAAAGTTACTTTAATCTCGAATTGTTTACACTAAATTAGTGGAGAAGGAAGAATAACGACTGAATCTTATGCCTAATACATAAAGTAATCAGGTCACGAAACTGTGAATGTAAAAACAATAAAAATAATGAAAACATTTTTCCACAAATTAATTTTAATGCACGTATGTACATTTCGAGGACTACGCCCTCTTCATCAGCGTGATAACGCAGAAACTGACCCCTCGCAACGAGCGCAGAGAAAGTAAGACAGAGAGCCGCCGCAGGGTCACCAGTCAACAAAAGGAGTCGTTCAAAGATAGAGGGGAAGGGTTGTAACCCAGAAGAAGAGAAGTAAAACAAACTCACGTGGTCACCATATGCGCAACTACTACACGCAGTAAACCACCTCTTCCTTCAAACCACCTCCTACATCCTCAAAACAACCCCCATTGCCAAGAAGCACACCAGCGGCGACATCAGTCCCCATCCCCCACCCGCCGCACGGGGACAGCTCACAAGATAGATCATGAATACAAAAGTTAGGAAATAATATATACTGAATAAACAAAAGAAAACAGTGATTAATTGAGAAATCTGTAGAAAAACAACCGATCAGTGACATCCATAGGACCACGGTCTAAGTTAATCAGTTCTTCGGGAGGCTTATTTATGATTTCCAGGGATTCAGCAAGATTAAGTCGGATGCCTTATAGTGTGTAAAATTTTGAAGGAGTTTTTATCAAAATTATGATTTGTGTTTAGGATATGATCTGCAAAGGTAGAATTAATGTTATTGCCATTTTTAACATGGGAGTAATGTTCTTTAATTCTTGTATTTATTTTACGCCGAGTCTGACCTATGTAGCACTTATTGCATGATCCACAAGTTATTTCATAGACCCCACTTTTATCACTATCAATAATTTTATCTTTGGTGCTGCCAATTAATCTTCTGAGGTTGTTGCTACTTTTATAGGCGACCTGCAGGTTAAAACCATGGGCGATCTTTTCCAATCATTTTGTAAGTTGTCTATTATAAGGAAAGATGATGTAGTTCATGTCTTTGTTATTGCTTATCGTAGTGGCTCTTTCTATTTTGATCTTCCTTTTGACATTCGTAATTAATCTATTGATGAATTCTTCTGAATAGCCATTGTATTGGGCAAACATCTTGATATTTTTAATTTCAGTTTCTAATCTATCTTCACTGAGAGGTAATTTATAGGCTCTGAACAGCATCTGATGAAAAGCGGCTGCCTTGTGGGCAAAGCAATGATTTGACTCGTTATGTATGTAGACCGGGGTGAATCCAGGTTTTCGGAAAACATTCATGCACAATTTCCCTTCTTCTCTAACCAATGTCCAGGAACGATATGGAATGATTCTTTTCATCTTCCATAGTAAAATTTAGACCCCTCTATAAATTTTATTATTTTGTTTATTCAGTATATATTATTTCCTAACTTTTGTATCCATGATCTATCCTGTGAGCTGTCCCCGTGCGGCGGGTGGGGGATGGGGACTGATGTCGCCGTTGGTGTGCTTTTTGGCAATGGGGGTTGTTTTGAGGATGTAGGAGGTGGTTTGAAGGAAGAGGTGGTTTACTGCGTGTAGTAGTTGCGCATATGGTGACCACGTGAGTTTGTTTTACTTCTCTTCTTCTGGGTTACAACCCTTCCCCTCTATCTTTGAACGACTCCTTTTGTTGACTGGTGACCCTGCGGCGGCTCTCTGTCTTACTTTCTCTGCGCTCGTTGCGAGGGGTCAGTTTCTGCGTTATCACGCTGACGAAGAGGGCGTAGTCCTCGAAATGTACATACGTGCATTAAAATTAATTTGTGGAAAAGTGTTTTCATTATTTTTATTGTTCTTATGTCTAACATTAAGGCCTTTGCGGAAACTCGTGGAAAAGAAACAACAGGCGTGGAAGATTAAGCCGAGGTACAATTTTCACTCACACACGCACTGAAAGAACATTTCAGCAGATAACGACATGCTAACATGTAAAAATAACAGTCGCCATGATGACTTAAAGACCAAGAACGAACTGTATTCAGACAAATGTTAACAGCGTTATATTTTATTATGCTGCATACCTTAAAAAAAGTTTTTTGACTTAAAATATAGTCTTATGTAGCTTATTATTGTGATTACCTTCGTAGATAAAATTCAAACTCTGTGTAGGAAATTTGCTTGTAATATCCGAAAACATTCACTAGGAAGTAACTCACTAAAATAAATTCGTTATAGCTGCACACGCTATATCAGAGTTTGACCGTAAGACTATAGCCTAACGATCAGATTTGAAACTAAAATTTAGCAAAAATATTTTTTTAATCATGAAAGTCAGAATACAGTGAAATGATGGAAATTGTAAAAAATCTTTTTAAGCAATTCTTTGTTTTGTTTATGAGGAGAAAAGGCATTGGCGTTTTCAAGATGACGTAGCGGTCTTAATATATCGTCAGTAGAATTTTAAAACCTTATAATTATTAAACTATTTACAATAAAACGATGCAGTTTGCACAGAATTACTCATAAAGACGAGAGATTTTTTTTATATATGTTACATTTTTGACCAAAACGTGGCGCTGGAGTTTCATGTAGAATACAATCCTATCATGCGTGAAATAAGCAGATGAATTATTCCGCATTATCTTGGCTCTAAGGATGTTATTTGGATATTGCTTTAAGAAATGCTTCGACGATTTTCGAAGATTCAAGAAACTGAATTTTAAACTCCAGCGCCACATTTTGGTAAAAAATGTAACTAATATTAAAAAAAATTCATTATAAACAAAAAAAACCCGTGTCTGAGCATTTCTGTGCAAACCGCATCGTTTTATTGTAAATAGTTTAATAATTATAAGGTTTAAAAAGTCTACTGACTTTTGGATCACCCTGTAGATTAGGTTTTTCTTGAAACACGGAACATAGGAATGCGGTTCTGGGAAAGCTCGATTCATGCAAATGCCATCGATTAATTAAAAAGAAATTCAAAGGGCTATTTTTAAACACAGATTATATAAAGATAAAGCAAACTAGAAATTCTTAAATGCAGAAAAAGATTCCATTCATAAATTTAATAAATAATGAAAAGATTATTGATTTTCCCAATTCAATCTATACTTCTACAAGAAACATCCATCTCTACCCAGACATTAAACATTCTTGGTTGCCAATATTTGAATACCGCAATTCCCAGGCCGTATTCAACATGGCTTTTCCTAAATAGAAGTTTTAGAGAAAACGCTCTACCACAATTACTCAAGAGAACTTGAATGTAATAACGAAGAGACTATTGTCTGGCAATGATCCTAAGAAATCTTGGAAAGGTTGCAAATAAAGGAAAAATACTTAAGTTCAAGATGCTGATGGCTATTGCTGCCAGATGAATTTGCTACAATGGCAATTTTTTTGAAATCCATTTTTGCAACTGATTTTCATATTCATGATAATAGTTCAAGGGAACTTCGTCAACAGCAATTTCAGATTTTCCAAAGCAGTTGTGTATCCACACCATTTCTCAGAATAAAAAGCAAGAGATAAAAGTTATTTTTTAAACCTAAGATAAGACCTATAATAAAGCAAAATAGGCCTTTAGGCCCATTGGCTAGAACTGAAAGACATGCCATGCCTTTCTTTCTCCACTTACTGCGTCTCACTACCTACTCCATCGAATAAACCGTGCATTCGTACGATTCTTCCTCGTACTTTTCAATTATGTTCACTTGGTTCCAAATTAAAGATTAATACAAATACCTGTTAAATTAAACGCCTATAAATTATTTAAATTTACATAGAAAAAAGAAACCTCAAATTTTAATTGTTGCCGTAAATGATTTCTTGTAAAAAAAAAAATTTAAGAATCCATGCATTCATCACAGCTGCGGATAAACTTTTGCCTTCAAAATAACGTTGATTTTCCATGTATTTTATTTGATGTTTTAAAAAATGGATTTCCTGAATAAGCATCTATTGCTGAAGTTCAAGCTTATTTCATTCATAAAAGTCAGAAAAAACGACTTTAAATTTATTACGTGCAACTTAATATATTTATTGTTTTCAATTTTTTGCTACCATCATCTTAACAGCCAAGGGTTAGATTGGATGAAGGATTTGAGCATTTAAAGGTAACCTTAAAATGGCAATAATTGGAAGGTGAGTCTTAGTCTTAGCGGAAATCCGGAGTTCATTTATATTTTACCCGTTTTATCCGTTCTTTTTACCCCTCGTTTTTATATCAAAAAATTTATTTTCTCCAATCTCGTATTTAGAAAATGTAAACGAGCTCTATCTTCTTTTGTTTCTGATTATATCCGATCGAATGATATATCACATGTCATATTATTTCGAACATTAATATTTCTAAAGACCATGTGACTGATGCCCTCGCAACTACGACCCCAACGAGGCATTTTGCCCCATGCTTAATAGTAATGTATATCTTGCCTAGAGGAATCTGCGTACCGAATTTCACTCTTTTACCACATACAGAGCGAATCTGAAACCCAGTCTCAAACTTTTAGAGGAGGTAGCATGGATGATGGTTGGTTTGGTTTGGTTGGCATTAACGTCCTTTCCAACTGCCATGGTCATTTCAGGACGGCGTTATAGGGGCCGCAAATTTTGCCTCGCAAGGCTTTAACGTGCAGCCGGCAAACGACTACACGGGACCACGGCTTTACTTCCCTTCCGAAGGAAGTGCGTGATCTCAGGATTTTCCCCCTGAAAAAAATCCTCATCGTCCTCGGCCGGGGTCGAACCCGCGTACTCAGGCATCAGAGGCGATCACGCAACCACTGAGTCACGTAGTGTGGATGATTCTAAGCTTTAGCCTATTCTATGAACATGGGTGAACAAAAAGTTCATACTCAGGTCTACCGTTATTTTCCTATACCCTCTTCGGGGAGGGGGGTTAATTTCTTGTTACTTTTCTGTAATTATTAAGTACCGGAAAAATGAATTCATTGTTAGTTTTACAATCTCCGTCTGCCTCCTTCATGTTTTCTACATTTTTTGACGTAGAGGGATAAAATTCGGAATGTAGCTTACCAAAAGCATGTCCTACTTCACTATTTAGTTTACTTTTGAGATTAATTACGTGTTAATATCGGAGGTATGTCGAAAAATTCTCCGAAGACCCACTTTCCAATAATTATTAATATTATTCGCCATTAAATAGTAAAAGAAGGAGTCAGGCTTTAGCCTATTCTTATAGGACATGTTTGATAGCGGCAGTTTCCATGTCCGCGATAGCTTAGTGATTATAGCATCTGGACAGTAACCCTAAGGTCCCTGATTCGAGGCCAAACCGTAGAATTTTCTTTATTATTTTTCTCTAGTTAATAGGGGAAGTAAAATAAATGTTAAAGCAAAATATTAAAGTTACTTTCTGGCTCTCCCTCGTAAACATGTATACACTCAGTCAAAAAAATCTTATACTCAGGTACATTTTCTGAATTTATTCAAAGAAAAAATGGTTTCTAAAAGTACAACTAACGTTATCAGCTTATATAAAATCAGGAATGTGTTGATGACTGTGAATTTCTGTACATTTTGAATATAAACAGCTCATTTACAATGAAAAGTCTGTATCCACCACAACAAACTTTGTCAAAACATGATATGTTCATATTATTTTTTGTGTCTAAATCGTTATGTTGACCCTCGTTATAATAAGTTGACCCTCACATTTTGTTTAATCACTTCAAACAAACGATCAGGCATAGAATCATCAATTCTTGCAAATATTCAAATGAAATATTTCGCCATTCCTCAACAATAACAAGTTTCAAATCGTCAAATCGGCCACTTAAAATATTCTATGCTAAATTTTGCAGCGTGAAATGAACAATTGTCCTGTTGGAAGAGTCAGTTGTCTCCTTCTAGAAGTGGACCAAATGTTTTTAATTGCGGGCCAATAGCCAGCGGATATAGTCTTTGGCTTTCTGGCGATGACAAATAACCATTTTAGATTTGTGGTTCCATTGGATCCAGTGGCTACGCACACAAAAACACCACCAACCTCCTGCTGTCGGATAGAGAGAACTTCTGATTTCTTGCGGAGATCGTGCCAATAGTGTCTATAACCGTCTGGGCCATCTAAACGGAATCTCTTCTCATCACTGAAAACGACGTTAACCCATTCAGTGGTCCAAAACTTTAATTTAATTAATATTCTTGCAAAATTTAATTTGGCTAGCTCATGCTGACGTGCAAGCTTTGGCTTTGTTAGTTTCTTTTTCCTGCCAACAAATTGACATTCCTAGCAAGGTCGACTCCTTCTGAGCTTCAGGCGGAGATACCTTTCGTGAAGAACTCTTCTGATGAGTGATCTGTTCTGTACAATTTTGGTCGCCCAGTACTTTTTTTTGGTCCCATACACTTCAGAATTCTTCAAATAACTTGACCCAATATTGTGTGTTCTATTAAGTTTGTGGCCAATTACATATATTCAATTCGTCCTTTTTCCTACTCAGACAATGTTTTTGCCTTTCCCAATGGTCATATAGATATTTGTATGGTCAGTAGTTTATATGTTTGCAACGTATAGATTCTAAGTAATGACTTTGTAGTTGATTTGAATAATAAGATTTAAGGTTATACTACCATAAAAAGGGTTGGCTATGTCATTTTTTGACAACGTTTATTGTGGTAGATACAGACCTTTCATTGTAAATGGGCAATCTATATTCAAAATGTACCTGGTCGTCAAGATATAACTGGTTTTGTATAAGCTGATAAGGTTATAGTTTTAGAGATCATTTTCTTGTTTTAATAAATTCAGAAAATGTACCGTGGTAAAAGATTTTTCGACGGAAAAAATTACGATAACACGAACTGATAAAATAATAATAATCAATTCTAATGTCTAATTATCGCGACAAAATTACTTCTGGTAAAAACGGGTTTCAAATTAGAAATTAATCAAAATTCAATAGAAGAAAACCCGAGACATCGCTGTTTATTTTGAAAACTTGGTATTAAATATGAATATCTGTCAGCTTAATTCGCTCAGTAAAGCGTGGCACTATTTGCAAACCTTAATGATTTGTAAATCTTCGGCCTTAAAACTTAATCTGAACCAGCGGTTCTAAGAATTCGTTACCCCGGGACCTAGGAACTCGATTCTAGGAACGCTTGATTTGTACCAAACCATCAATTAATTGAAAAGAAATTTCAAAGAAATGATTTTTAAACGTAGGTCATATAGAGAAATGGCAAACTGGAAATTCTTAAACATAGAAAAAAAAAATCATACATTTTAATTAAATAGGAAATAAAATTAACTGATTTTTTTCCCAATTCAATCTACATTTCCACAAGAAACACCCATTTCTACCCAAACATTACTTCTTGGTTTCCAGTTTAATATTACTTGGTTGCTACCAAGATTGAGTTCATAGGAAATGACATCAGGTGGCATTCTCTCGACTTTCAGTAATTAAAAAAGAATTTGTCAACGTTGGGGGAGATATGAGCGCATTTGGGCACATCGCCAAAAGCCGAGGATTCTCAGAGCCAGTGAGAGCCAAAGGAAAAGTTTACAATTCCAGCGCATCTTATGTTTAACATGACCTTTATCTTCCCAAAAATAAAGTTATCTGTAAGTTTTTACTCAGATAAGCGATGTATACAAAAGAATTTAAGAATAACGTGGTAAAAAAGAACCTCGTACTTTAAGTATATCGAACGAATTCGTTCAAGACAATTTAGGCAATTGGATTATAAAAATAGGTATATTTAATGCAGAATGATCTTTTAACCTTCTTTAAATACAGTCAATGGAGTTTAGGAAAATGCTTTAAAATACAGTGGTGATAAATTTGCACCAATTATAATTAATATAAATATCGATTCATGAAAATTATTTAATTTCGACGCGTTGACATTGTAAATATGATTTGCATAAGCAAAATTTTTGCAAAAACAATTTTCCAAATGATAACAGTCATGTTTAGAAACAACGCAGGACTGCATTTATATTTACTTATTCATTCATCTATTTATTTATTCATTCGTTTGTTGCCCTTGAGCATTCGCTCAGATTTTACAGTCAGTGACAAAATATTAGCACCACTATAATTTTCACTTAAATAGTTTAATAAAATAAGGTTAAAATGTTTCTTTTTTTCGGAATGCATATTTTTGTAATGTTAGTAATAATTTCAGTATTAAGAAAATCAAATAATTAATAATTTTTACATCTTTAAAAAAATCCATTATGCAACAATTTTTTTTAAGTGACAAAAAATTAATTTGAATCAAAAGTTAATTAATGTGAATAACAATTGAAGTAACATGGGACAAAGTTCTGTATTATCAAATTGCGAAAGGGGTCAGATTGATGTCCTCAAACAAGAAAACATTCCGATTCGTAAGACTGGGGGTCGATTCAAGAGAAGTCCAAATATTATTTCCCATTACTTGAGAAATCCTGAAGAATATGCAACTTACAAGGGTTCTGGACGACCTCGCGCACTTGACCAACGGACAACTCGTCGCATTCTCAAATTGCATCCAATTCTGGTCATATAACACGGCAAATTTGAGATGGTCTTCAGGTCAATACGAATCTGTGAAATGTTCAACGTGTAATCCAAGAATGTCCGCATATTTACAGGAGCACACCAAGAGGAAGCCACTGCTAACCAAGCCACCATCAAGAAGGCAGACGGGGTGGACTACAAAATGGAAGAATGTCGTCTTCACTGATGAAAAGAAGTTCAACCTTGACGGATCGGATGGCTTCTCATATTATTTTTATGGTTTACGAAAAGGAAACAAGTTCTCTCAAGAAGGCAACTGGGTTGTGGATCTTTAATGATCTGATGAGCGATTGGTTACCAGAAAGATTGTAATGTTAAGTTTCTCATTGGATGAATCAATTCACCAGGCTACCTGTCAATGCTACAAAGCATATTCTCTGATTTTGACCAATCATGACACTTCAACAAGATAATGCGCCAATCCACAAAGTACATGTCGCCACACAGTGGTTTGAAAAACAGAACATTACCGTAATGAAATGGCTAACTATGTCTACTGAGTTAAATACATGAGAACGTTTGGGGGTTATCAAGAGAAGTGTATAAAAACAATCGGCCGTACACAAATGTTCATGCCATTCCATAATCTGAGAATTAATCACAAAAATGGCTAATCGAATCGTATTTTTGAGGTAATTCATCAGCAAGGCAAATTCACCAAATTTTAGGACTCTTTAGAAGACTTTATGTCACTGACGCTAATTTTTTGTCAAGTAGAATAGTTTCGTATAAGAAAAAAAATTTTTTTTTTTAAGTTTTAAAACATTTTATTTCTGTAAAGCTGGAATTTTTACTAAGAGTACAAGCTGGAAATATTTCTAAAATGACTTTGAAATTTTCTTTCATTAAAATTATTTTAGTAAAAATGATAGTGGTGTTAATTTTTTTGTCACCGACTGAAGATGGGGAACTAGTGAATCAACATCTCTTCTTACTTTGACTTACACTCTCGGGAAACATTGATAAACTTTCTAGACTTTCCATTTTCTCCTCTAAGCCAGTAGGAAATCAATAGGGTCGTTGCTAAAAATGGGGTTGTAATTCACGCTGATATAAGTCCGTGGATTCTATGAGGAAAAACTTTCCGAAATGAAGGGCTTCAATTTTATTTGAATATATGATGCTGTTTCACCGAATCCAAACTTTGCTGATCATCTTGTACGAAATTAAGTTATTTAACGATACGGAAAAAATCTTGAGGTTGTAATAAGTATTAATTGATAAAAAATTAATACCTCAATAAACAAAAACAATTACGCAAAAAGAAACCTATAAACATGCCAAAATGTACGATTCAATGAAGGTAATAATATCAAATGTATACAACTTCTTCCAAAAAACTGGAATAATGGTATTTTATTTGTGACGTTAAATTTGAGCGAAGAGTAATCAACGAATTTTTGTAAATATATGCTTAAACTTTTTTTTTTCCTGGATGATATACTTACTCCTCTAGTCGACCTCAAAAGGAACATTATTTTTTTATTCAGAAATTAAAATTTACATTAAATAAGTTGAAGGCCAAAATTATTATGCATTGATTCCAGTAATATGACAATGAGTTCTCCTTAATGCAGTGGCCGGCTCAGTTCCCAGATCTCAACCCCAATGAACATCTTTGGGATGAGCTGGAAATGATCGTTCGCTCCTTGCCTACACCTCCGTCATATCTCCGGGAATTGCGCGAAGTTCTCATGTCTGTTGAACGTTTTCAGCAACTCGTTGAATCAATGCCCAAACGAATAATACAGGCGGTTTTGAGGGATAATGGAAATTCAACACACCACTAGGCAGATGTATCCAATAAAGTGGCAGCTCAATGTATTATATTGATGGGGGAAACCACGATTAAATTGAATAAGATCAAAGTTTGATTAATGGCACCCAAGTAGAAAACAACCCGTTACCATGTTATAAATGAGTATGAATTGAAACACATTTTATCCAAATACATGCTAAAAGTCTAAATTGAAAATACAGCTATGGGAGCCATATTCATTAATATTCTTTGATGCAAACCATGCAGAAAGCCTGATATTATGTCTATGTGCTAGAGAGTAGAGAGAGATAGAGAGAGAGAGCCAGGCTCCAAAGGGCTGTTCTTTATCAAAACGATGCTTTAAATTCCAGAGGTTAAACGGTGGAAGATCCACGGCTGATAAGAGGAGAGTTCTTCAAATTGTTTTCCCACAACATCCAATTGGAGCCGCCGACAGAGATGAACGACGCCACCCGTCACACACTTCGCCTCTTTCTCTCCCAAACTCCGAATACGGAGCATATTTATTCTCTTACCCCCCACCCACAAACGCTGGTAGGAGGAAGATCAATAACTCGACTGCATATAAACTCGACTTAAGCCAGGCTGGCTTGATATACGGCCCAACGAGGCCTGATTGAAGTGCGACGGCGGGAGAAACCGCCGGGATTGATATACACCAACGATGCGGTAACGTGGAACGCACAAAGGATGACAGCTTCTTCTCAATGAACGGGAAAGAAAGATCCTCTGACCAATGCGATAAAAAAGGAGGGAAAAAACGAATCTAGCACCATCGCCAAAGTGATTCGTGCCAAGATAAGGAAAGGCTTTTTCGAAGGGTATAAAAGAAAGGAAGTATAGTAAAGGAGGGTGGTATATCATCACCTTCCTTTCAAAGCTTGCCAAAAAAAAAAAAACGCGATGAAGAAAGAAAGAAAGAAATAAAGGACGTTCACTGTTTTTTAAGTGAATGCAAAAAAGTATTAATTAAAAAGATTAAAAAAATTTTAGGGTAGCAAACTCATCAAAAGTACTTTTTTAATTAATTAAAAATGAAATCTTAACACATGTGTTACTGACATCTCATAATTAAAGAAAGAACAATTCTTTCAATTGCCGTTTGACCGTTAAATGCATTTCATTCCTAAATCACTAAATAGCTTATATAGTACGTTTACTTTGAAGTGATCCATCCACGTATCTACAAATTTATTAAAATTGTCAACAATCTTTTAATACAATGCTATAAGAAAGTGAGGATGCGCAATCTGATTTTCCCCTCAAATTGACCTTTGATCTCTTTAAGGGGTAAAAAAAAAAAAAAAAAAAAGGCAATTTTTTAACCGTTTAAGATACAACAAAAGTGGCAATGGAAAACTTGTAGAACACACCATGTTTATCCCTAAATCACCATCTTTACATAATTTATTTCTTTATTTCACAATAAAATTACAGAAAATGTTCAATTTGGTTACCATCTGTAGCAATAAATAATTGATATAATACCTGGTTTTCATACACATTACTAAATGTTATTCGAGAAATGTTTGTACATGCGTATTGAATTCGTATATATAGCATCCTTCACATAACCCCAAAAAAGAAACCCATGGGAGCTAAATCAGATGACCACGGGTGCCGCCGAATAGGACCAAACTGTCCTATCCAATTTGTTCAAACAGCACTTCTCAAGAGTTGTGGCAGTTCAATAGTTCCGTGGGGTGATGCCCCATCCTGCTGGAACCAAACATGACGAAGTTCAGCCAAAGATAAACTTTCTGTCCAATCACAAGCAACATTTTGAATAATAGAGTTAGCATATCGTGCACTAGTTGTAAAAAAATTGCACCTACTGCTGTCGAATTATACATCCCGTACCAGACGTTAGTTGACCATCTGTACTGATAGTTTGCTTCCTTGTTAAAAGTGTGAATTGGTTTGTGATCAGAAGAGATGTCAGTAACACCTCTTGGTTATTTATAATATCATCTTGAGTGAACATATCATCTTGAGTGAACATAGCATCTTGAGTGAACATAGCATCATTATTAAAATGACTGTTGAGGTTAGGCTTAGCAAACAAAGTTACAACAATCCATCCTCAACTGTTGGTTCTGCTCTTTTTTAAGTGCATGAACAGGGGTTAGATGATACGGATGATATTTATGTTTATAAAGTTTCTTCCAAATACTTCAGCATGATAACCCACATTCCGAAGACACATTTCTAATATTTACATGAGGATTTGCTTCAAAATAGGCGGTCACATCAATGTCATTAATGGTTCTCTGTAATTATCTTCTATGATGACATTGATGCACACACACTCTGTTCTTCGTAATCTGTTTATTACTTTTGAAAATGTGCAATATGTGACATTGGATTAAGGAAAGCACAATAGTTTTTGTTCCATTTACCATAAATTATAATCATTACCATCATCTCTGAATTACTATAGGGAGCCATTTTTGGCCATTTGTATCCGTATAATGTGTGCGCATTACTACATTTGAATATACATTACTGTTTTACTCTTAAATGTTACTATAAATAACAACAGTTGTCCACTTGGGAGAAGGATAAAGGGAAAATCATGTGTATTAGAAAGCTTCAATAAACTGTCTTAAAAAGTTTTTTTTCTTCTAATATTCTTGTGAAGTAATAAAAATAAATTGTGTAAAAATGGTGATTTAGGGCGAAACAAGTTTTTCATTGCCACTTTCGTTGTATCAGACACGATTAAAAAGTTACGTTAGTATTTGACTCCTTAAAGAGGCCAAAGGTCAAATATGACGTGAGCATCAAATTGCGCATCCTCACTTTCCTATAGCATTGCATTAACAGATTGTACACAATTTTAATAGATCACTTCAAAATAAATAATGTATAATCACCAAATAGGGAAAGCCATATTTTTATTGTTTTCTACTGTTAAAATCGCATGTGGGAACTACGCTTTACAGGAGCAAGGTAAGCAGAAATGACTCCAAAATCAGGTCGCGAGTTCAAATCTCATGGATACTTGTTTGTCCGGGACATGTAAATATAATGTAAAGAGGTTATGTATAAAGTCATATATAAAGTTATGTAGGTTCGGAAATGTCCTGAAGGTTGACGAGTTCAAGGCTTTAAATACCAAACAACCTTTTAAATTATACAAAGCAGATCAAGGAATACCAGGCGTCTTTCATAATATTGTTTGGAATTCCATGCAAAATATCCATTATCACGGTTTTAAATCTTTTTTACTTTCACCTACTACTACTTATAAATAATAAGTAGCAATGCGATTTTTTTCCATTTCGCCTCGCAAAAGTTAAATTTCTGGTTCATAGCGTTGGAATGAAATTGTTTCATTTTACGAATTCTTTATATGAGATTTCAGACTCTTAAGAAGAACATAAACATGTCAAAATACTTCAAGACGAGTCCAAATTTTTCACTGCAGCAACAATTCTTCGCCAACGAAGAATAATACAACTAGAATTGCAGTTTTCAAATTTTACCAAAAGCGTTGGAATAATTCTTTTAAAACTGAAGGCTTTTCTCCAAGAGCCGTTTCAGCACATGCTCCCAAGGTGGACATGAATATACTGGAAGACAGCCATGAATAGAAAAGACGAGAAATTCAAATTATTTCCAAATTTAGATTTGGCAAACTATTACAAAAAAATAGTGGATGGAAAAAATTTTATCCTGAATTTTTTTTTTGCTTTTATACATACGAGATAACAACTATGAATAAATTCATGAAAGCGTTTTTTTTTTCATTTCATAGTTTTTCTTTCCATTCAAAAATGGAGGAAGAATAATAATGAATAATATATAAAGATACTAACCTCGTCAAAATTGTCATCCCACTTCGATTCTGTGATAACAAATGACACTTTCCCATTCATGTAATCTTCGATTTTACTTTTAAAAAAAAAGAGAGAGAGAAATATCGTGTTAAAATCAATAATTGTTATATACAAATAGATCTACAAAGCAACAGCCACATGAAGTAAAAGAAACAGCGAAATTTTCAATAATATGACTTGATTAGATGTTTATTTATGAATCATGCAACTTTATAATTCGAGGGGACAAAATTTAAGACCATAAAAAATTCAAAATTTTTAAAGCCAATTTTCCCCATCACTGAACTTCAGCAGTAGTAAAAAGAGTCGTAAAGTAAAAAACGTGGCATCTTAATATTCACGTTGTAGAATACGCACAATATTCTTATGCCATCTTGAAACCGAAACTTTTCTTGATTAATGGTATATTTAATATTTTACGTTAACGGCGTGGTTTTATTTTATGTGAAATCATTCATTTGTGATAGGACTTAAACATTTTAATATCGACTGGATATCAGTGAAAAAGCAATTCTGAGGTTTATAAAAAGACTGTAGCATTTCAACCATCTATTCAAATAGCGCGATAATTTTCTGTGTTTACAACGCTAACACCAAATGAATTCTCGGTATCTTTTTCTACATAATTAAAGGAACATTTCTTTTTATTTGTTTTAATGATTAAATCCGAAAGAAATGATCACCTCAAAACCAAAGGGGCCAATCATTTTTAAAACTGTTCGCCGTGTTGTAATAGCGTTTTTCTTTTCCCCTTCTCGCCAGAAGGCAAAATAGCGCATCTTCAATGGCATATAAAAATTTACTACTTCATGGAAATGGATTCTATATAAGGCAACATTATGAGGGCATTAAATGACTTTTCAGCCTTTAAAATTTCTCTCTCTTTTACGTCAACCCGGCATTACTAAAACATAATTAAGAATGCAAGCTCGAACTTTAAAGATGAAAAACTCATTTCAAGTTGAAATAAGATACTTAAGAGGAGAAATGTACGGTTTTATAATAAACATGATAAAACCGAAAGATTAAAAAGAAAAACAGAAAAAAAAAATCGAAAAACGTTTTCTTAAATATTCTGTTAAATTTTATCATGCAATCTTTCATTATTCAAGTCTACGTGTTTTGGAGCTTTTGATTTTCCATATCATCCGTTTTTTTATTCTTAGAAGAGAAGCTCGCTTTCAAATTGAATCTCATCTCTATATTATGATTATTACCAGTAATACGAGGTGCGTTCAAAAAGTTCCGGGACTAGTTGCGCATCTCGCCAACAAATGGAAGCACAAGTCCACAAATACAGTAAATTATAGCTCTAACATTCATAAACCAGCTTTCCAAAGGATTCTGTTTCAGGTGCATTAGGGACTAAGAAAATACTGCTATTGTGACCACGTGTGTGAGGTCCTCTGCGATTTTATCATGGACATTAAATTTGAGAACGAACACATTCGAGAAAAGAGCAATCTGAGGGAGGACGTTCGGCGAAAGCGACCAAGAAACTCGCGAAAAATATGATTTCGCTTTCACACCCACTCTACTCCCCATATTTGACTTCTGCAGACTTTGCCCTCTTTCCGAAAATGAAGATCCAGTTAAAAGATCGCCGTTTTGATACGACTGAGCAGTTCCAGTGCGAATCGCAGAAGGTGCTTGACTCGTTTCAACAAAAAGACTTCCAGGACACATTCCTGAAGTGGCAGGAACGCTGGACTCATTGTATGGCTTCGCAAAAGGACTATTTGAAGGGGACACTGTGTAAATGTGTTTAAGTATACTGCTTTCTCTTTAAATGAACCGGTCTCAGAACTTTTTGATCTACCTCGTATTAGTATGAACAAAATTCGGAGAATAATATATAAAATATGACGCTTTAGCCTTACAAATTCATAACACAAAACATACTAAATTCTCGAAGTTCGCTTATTCCGAAAATAAACAGAAATTGAATTAAGGGATCAAATCAAAATTCTTTTATGAAATTAAAGGGATCAAATCCAGGTCGTGGAGTTTTTCCTTCCATTTTTTCTGATAAAATCATTTCCTTATGATCGGAGTATCATCTCCAGGTTCCATTTATAATTTCTTATGTGTGCTCATCAACTTTTCTGACGGTTTGGATAGGAGGAATTCCCGATCTGCGAGCTGGGTGCCTGGTCCTATCATCAGGCGTTCATCTTGACTACCTGATAGTCTTTATGAACACCTGTTGACAGCCTTACTGACTGTGTTCACGATGGCCCAATTGGTAGAGGCAACGATCGTGATACTCGTAGATTTTGGTTCGAATCCATGTCGTGGAATTTTTCCTGCCATTTTTTCTGATATCATCATATATCAGCAGGTTTGATGTAATCTTCTTACAGATCACAACCAACTCGTCGGTCATCGTTTGAAGACTCTGATATAGAAGATCAGGGCTCGCACAAACACCGTCATTACATATGGAACAGCCTGATATAACCCGTAATCAACAAGAACTCAGTCGTAAATGTAGAGTTCCAAATTTTTAGAACAAAAGTCCTCACGCAAACTCAAACTGAAGTCGGAGTTCGCAGCCCAAAGAAAAAACCTACGTCTTTTAATTTAGCTTACCCATTATAAGCGACAATATATCTATGGATTCGTCGTCGTTTTGAATCATCAAAGTTGCCATAAAGGAAGAACTGCTTCCCCGTGAAAAAGTCCGGCAACGTCGGCAGCGCCAACTGAGAAGTGTCCGGCCGCGTTTCCAGGGCCGAGAAATCGTCGATGTCCGTGTCGGCATCGTAAATGTCGTCATCATCCGCATCGGTCTTCTTTTTACCTTTTTCATTTTCCTGTATTCTACAGTAAGGAAAAAAAATGCGTGATTTCAATTATCTAAAAATTTAATTTTAATAATAATAAACATGAATTAGTACAATGTGGAGAGAATTGGAGCCAGAAACTGTGGACAAAGACTAACAAGGAATCAAGGAAACTACTAATCCACAACAAAAGTTTATTCATACGAATGCGCATTTCGGCAGCCAAGCTGCCTTCGTCAGCGTATCCAAGACTTGATCAGGACAGAGAGTTCTGTTCAGATGGCTGCCGAAATGCGCATTCGTATGAATAAACTTTTGTTGTGGATTAGTAGTTTCCTTGAGTCCTTGTTAGTACAATGTGAATTAATGAAAATCAAATTTTTCCTAGGAATTACAATTTCTAGTGGAATTCTAATGGCTATAGAAAATTTTAAATAATTTAAAAATTTTGAAAAATTATAGTAACATGTAATTCTATTTTTTTTTTTTTTAGAAATTCTAATAATTTAAAAAAAAGTAGACGCTATGCAAAAATACTATTGGAATTAATTATAATAAGTAAGTTTGGTGTGGAGTGCATGTGGCCAAAACCTATTGCTCATTTAATTGATTAAAACA
>JAHWFO010008480.1:4384741-4403376 GCA_023313115.1 Rhysida immarginata
ACATTTGGCTAATAAATTACGCAAAAGACAATTTGGTAACGCATGCGCAGTTAAACATTATTTAGTAAAAATGTTCATATTTCATCAAATATTTAAAATTTTTCTATTCTGATTGCAGGGTGTTGTCTGTACTGTAGTTTGTCAAGTTTTCTGTAAATGGCATTGCATTGGGTTGAAAATCTTGCGTGTTATAAACAAAAAACTTACGAAAACATTTCGACCTTTTTAAAGAAACCTTTATATCTCCATGAATATACGTGCTATTCTCATACAAATGAACACAGAAAAGTAAAACAAGCCTCTTAAGCATATGCTACAGCTACAATGCATTTCAAGCATTATTTTTTACAGGGTCTTTCCAAACATTATTTTTTTGGTTCACTTCTTTGCTGGTCCCCTATTTGCCTTCGGGAGAAAACCTTCGCTGAAATATATGAGGTGTAACATCCTTTTTACACCCCTGAAATTTCAGGATAATTCGTCAAGTATTTTTCTAGATATTCGACAAAGCGTCTAAAATCGAAAGTGTCCGGTCATTAATGGTAATATGGTGTAGATTATTTTATAGAGAAGACAATGTGCTCATTGAAGTCTCCTCATCAAAATCTGGTTGAAAAAAAATTTATTTGGAAGAAAGAAATATCTAAATAAACCGACACCATTTCAATTCTATTTGCATTCGATATTCTCGTATTCTCTTTCTTCCTGTGTATATATTCCCTATTCATCTTCATTTAGACCCTGTAAAACACCTTCGGTAAAATGATTCTTATTGAACCTTTTCAAATTAGGCAAAGGAATTCAATCGACAAAGGATGTGCCCAAGACTTTTTTTCAGACGAAGGGGGAGCAGAAAAGGAATTCAGCAACTCAAAATTTAATTAAGTTGCTAATTTGGGATTAGGCGAAGAACAACAACGATATTGTAACACAAGAGAGTTCTAAATTCCTTTTGCAAACAAATGAGAACAGTTCTGAAAGAATGTTCTTTCAGATGAAAGAATACAATGACTGCTTGAAAGACGGCAAAAACCTGTTTGTAATTATTTAATTATCAAAAGATTAACAGTTTAATTAAATATTAAAGGAAAGCTTAAAAGTACTCTTTAGAACATAATTCCTCAGATTTTAAATTTTTTATTTAATTTCGAACACTTTCTTATCTCGTGATCAAAGCCCAGATAAGACAGAAGGAACAGTTCATTTCCTTATCGACCAGCAATTACAAACAATTATTTTCATTTCCAAAAGATATGATATCACAACAGAGGGTAGGAATATAACCGATGTTCAAAATGAAATCTCAACATTTTAAAATATTAAAAAAGTACAATACACATTAAATAATTTTGTATTAAACTCACATTTTATGGATGCAAATGATAAGCTATATTTGAAGCGAAAAAACAAATGCTAGAAGTAAATCCGCATGTGTTACCATAGTTTTGCAAGCACCCGAAAAGCTTCGTCAATCAGAAGTGATCGAGAAGCCACAACGAACAGCTAATTCGACGTTATCAACGGACTGCTTATTACTAATTATGAGTCATTAATCATCCAAATACATCCTAAAATACCTAAAGCCATGAGAATTAAATTAACAAATAGGAGCAGTATGATCTTTTGCATCGATTTGATCCTAAAAACAATCTGTGGCTTTTATTACATGTCTGCGAAAATAAGCTCCTGAATTTACGCATTTTCAAATCACAGTGTTTTTCAGGAAAGCATCGGCCACGAGAAATCGATAAATGACTAAATCCCAAGGGTTTAATTTTCAAGTTTAATAAAGCCTCCCAGGTAGAGCTCCACCATTCACTTCTAAATCCTATTCATGTGGCTAGACTCGGGCAACATACAGTTTGAGCACACTAACCGATTAACTTCCAAAATTCTTCTGACAAAGGATAATTAGGTATCAAAATGAAATTACGCACCTATATTTAGGTATCCAATACGAACACGGTTTCAACACTTGATAAAATCAGATTTAGGTGAAACCTGTCGAATGAAATAAACCTGAATAAATCTGCCCTTTATCAGGGCACGAACATTGCACGGAACTTAAAAAAAAAATGACTTATTCTATCCTTTCTTTCTCAAGGGTTTAATACATTTGGAAATAATGACGCAATATACGCAAGGAGCCAAATAGTCTGTATCTCATGTGGGATGAAATTTTTTTCCGCACTGCAGATACTCAAATGGTAATTTTAACCTTTCAGGGAGACCCCAGGAATACCAACCATTCCAGGTTCAAACATCTTATGTGAATTAGCTTTAGGCCCGGTGCACACTTGCTGTAAAAATCATCAGGACGCTGCATGCATTTCATTCTGCGTCTTATCGGCGTTCCAATTCACACTTTGAAAACACGGTATCACCAGGCGAGTTTTTACTTCTTCTATGAAAAGTTCGACATCCACATTTTCATCAGACATCGTGTAGAGAGGTTTCACAAGCTGTAGATACGATAGGAGATACGACGCTGCGGCAGATATCCTCTCCCCTATAGACAAATGAGCACTGCCAGCTCTCGGGGTATAGAAATGTGACTCGCGTCTCATAGATACCTGCGGCAACCTCGATAACTATCAGGAATGACGACGGCGTCTGATAGGTGTCAACGTCCCGTGTGAATACCAAAAGCAGTTTCTCTGCATTTCTTCTTATGCTATTGAAAATGACGTACCGGGATTTTCCGTTAAGAAGCCCATGGGCTTGTATTTGGTTTTCAGCATTTTAAGGTTCTCATGTTGGCCCCAAATAGAAGCCCATGGGCTTCTTAACGGAAACAGGTTTGTTTTGACATAATATTTATTTGATTAAGGAAAAGTTACTTTATTTAAACATTGCAACAATAGAACAATTTGATTCCATTTTTAGGGTTAAACGTTCTGACAAGGAATAAAGACGAGCGCACGCAGTTCATATTAATTGGAAAGACATCTACCGGCAAAGCTGATAAATATTATAATTTGTCCCCAAATAAAGGCCCATGGGCTTCTATTTGGAAAGAAAATCCAAATACAGGCCCATCTGGGTCTGTATTTGGGTGGGCCTCTTTACGGAAAATCCCGGTAGGTCCCGATAACTTTTGCAGCAAGTGTGCACCGAGCCTTAGAGTCCAAGTATTCGACAAGCAAATCTGAGCTAATTAACGAGTTATCAGCGATTTGGAGAGCGATAACTCGATCAGAGTTATCAGTGATCTACACTTCCTTTCTATTTCTTGAAATGTCAGAGGAGTTGTGGGCAAACGTTCGAATGAATAAATGAAACAAACAAATAATACAATAAGGAGACAACGAAATCACCATTCCACATATACAATTTTTAATGACTCGTATACCTATCTCGTTGCGAGTGAGGACAACTTGGACGACGTAAACTCATTAAACCTTCACATACAGTTCACCACTGAGGTAGAGGTCGACCAAATATCACCTTTCCTAGATATAGTTATTACCCACACCGAGGACATATTAACATTCGACGTCCACCGAAAGTCGAACTTCACTCCGGCGTTTATAAAATAAGAATCCAACCACTGTCAACACAAGAAAAATCAGCTGCCTTCAATCATGAAATTAAACGAGCCGTTCTGCTTCCCCTACCAGAAAGCGAAGAAAGCAGAACTAGATATTATCAAGACCCATGCCCAATAAACGGCTGTGACAAACAAATGGCTGAAAAACTGAAAAAGAAGATAGAGAAAACACGGAATTTGGAAACAATCACTACATACAAAAAAGTGAAATAAGAATGGAAGAAGACTGTCGTCCTACCATACAACAAGAGACTAAATTATTGTTTCAAACGTATTTGTAAAGATTTTAACTACAAAATAGCCTTCAGGAGCGGGAAGACCGAAAAGAAAAAACTAAGTAGGATAAATGACGTGATTCCTAAGGAAAATTCCTCAGGTGTATGTAAGTTTGAATGTGCCACATGTACTATCTTGGACATTCTTATAATTTTTATCTTTTTATCTTTTATAATTATCATTCTTGATACCGGGTGTCCCAAAAATGTGCGACGATTTGAAAAATCAATTAATGAAAAACGGAAGGCGATAGAAATGTACGGTGTGCTACGTTCTGCTTAGGAAACCAGGGAATTTATTCGCAACAAGTTTCAAAATTAGTTATAAAATTAGTTACAAAACGTGAAGTGTACTTAAAAGTTAGCCAAAAAAAAAGGCTCAGGAAACAAACTTAGCGATAAGTTCTTTATTGAATCAATGTTTTTCCTGCTTAATTAAGATAACTAAGGTCTTCTGCTTTCGGTAAAATTTAAAATTTACGATTACTCCTTCTACAACCTTAACGTGGAGCCCAAAAGCACAAGCCGGCCAGGTAGCCGAGAGGGCTAGGGCGTAGGCTTTCTATTTCTCGAGTCCGCCTGGTCGTGGGTTCAAATCCCGCCGTGGGCATGGATGTTTGGGTTTGTCCTGGGCTGCGTACAGATATAACTTTGTGTAAAAGGCGCAAAATGACCTTAGTAGTCGACGCCAAATTTCTAATAAACCAACCAACCAAACCTAAAAGCACGAATCTCACACACTCTCATATTGGCGGCTGACGCGAAGCCATCTAGCAGCTACCTGCGAAAACAGCGAAGAAGAAACATGTCTATATAAACCCTGACAATTGTTTTCTTCTTCACTCGCTGAAGAAGCTGATTCATCAAGGAAATACGTAAACGAGAGTCGTATGGAATAGTGGTTTCGCTTGTCTCTTTATCGAGGATGAAACAAATAAAATCAACAATTAATTTAAACAAGACAAATCTAAAATTCACAAAAAAATGTTTAATAATGTCCTTGACTCGAGTTACCAAAACCGTTTTTCCAACTGGTAAGATTTCAATGCTGTGATTTTCTTATGTAATTCTAGTAATCATTCTTGGATATCCTCTTACAACCGTTAATTAAATATCTACGAGCTTCATCTGTTTACTTACAAAAATGCAGCACTCTTAGGGAAAAAAAAATGAGGTGTGATCACCACACGACTTTCTTATACGTAAATGTCCTGATCCAAATACAGAAAAAAATTAAACAACTGTCTAAAATGTCTACTTCCGATAGAAATTTTGAAAAAGTTTGTGAATAAAAGTTACTTCAAATTAGCTTCTAACACTTTGGTACAGATTCCAAATTTTCCTATACCATCTTCTTTCGCCTATATTAGCAAAAAACTGGATTTTGATAAGAGTAAAACTGGTACTTCCGGTTGGAATTTTGAAAAATTTCGTTAACAAAAGTTGTTTAAAATTGTAATTGTGACACTTTTCAATCCCTTCAAAATTTTCATAAACGCAATGGTTAACGAGATATTTCAAAATTTATATTTTGGCGCTGGAGTAAACCGATTCCACTGGAAAACTAATCAGACCTCCAGAGGAAGATTATAATCTTAAGTTTAAAGTTTGGTCTCGATAGCTTTAGCCGTTTGGACGCTATCGTGGACACCACACACAGACTGACAGACACACAGACATTTTCCAAAAATCACTTTTCGTAATTCAAAAATGATTTTTTCGTAGATCAGTGAAAATCTCGAAATCGAAATTTTTCGTGATTTCAATACTTCCATATACTACGTATGAGAAAATAAAAAGGCTAATTCGTGATGCGTGATTTTTCTATGTACAAGTCTTAGGGCCAGTTCATTATCTATTTTCTCAAATGAGTCTTCTCAACTGAGTCTTCTGCAACAATGGACTTACATTGTTAAGATGAGGAAGACTTGATTGCAACAATGTCATTGTATTGTTGCTAAACACTCAGTTGAGAAGTCTCAGCTGAGAAAGTAGATAATGAACTGGCCCTTAGAATCTGAATTTCATTTCTTCTTTAATTCAGTACTGCCAGTCTCTCTTACTATTATAAGACTACCCTTTTATTTTTTTGCTTTGACAAAGGATAGTCTCTATCCGAAACGCCAGCCTTTTTACTTCCTTGTACTAAGTAAAGGAAGTATTGTAATCGCGAAAAATTTCGGTTTTCAGATTTCAACGGAAATATACATTTTGACATCCCTGAATCCATTTTGAATAGTTTCGGCGTGACGTCTGTTCATACGTACGTATGTATCTCGCATAACTCAAAAACGATTAGCTGTGGAATGTTGAAATTTTGTAGTTAGGACTGTTGTACCATCTAGTTGTGCACCTCCCCTTTTCATTGTAATCGACTGGGCCAAAAATGTGTATTTGTGGTCTCCACAACAGATTTTCTTACATGTCTATGGAGTTTTGTTTGCGTGGAGCAATTTGTGACGTCGGCGTTTGATTGTTGAACAGCGTATAGTCGTGACCGCCGAGAGAGAAGGCCTTCGCATCGAAACTTAATACATTGTTGGTAGAAATAAGAATGACAATGCACTATGTATGATGATGTAACAATGAATTACGTTTCAATGCGGAGTCCTTCTCTCTCTGTGATTATTATGATTTTAATAGTTCTTTGTTATCTTTACCGAAGGCATTGTTAAAGTCTTTGTAGACGTGGTCATGTAAACAAAGGCTTCGTTTCCCTTTGCCTATTGTTGCGCTGTGGTTAATTTAAACTTTGTTTCGACAATCGTTTTGTTGTGCTGAATGTTATTTATTTATTTAGATTAGGATAAATAGATTACATCAATGCCCGCGGGGACCAGTATGGTCAAAGACCGACAATACATTATTAAATCAAATAAAAATTACAATAAGTTAGTAGAACAAGATAATTACAAACTATACACTGTTCAATGAAAAACTAGACGTGTCTAATTACATTTCCGATTTCAATTGTTAGGCATTGTTGCTAAGTAAAATTAAACAATGTTTAACAATTGAAATTGGCAATTTAACTGGGCACGCCCAGGTTTTCTTTCGTTGGACAGAGTATAGTTGTTACAGTGATTAAAATTATTCAAGATGGAACAGCGACACAAAATAAAATTCGGATAATACAATAGTACAAATTTAAGATTGCCAATCATTAAAAGTTTATGTTAATGTTGATAACAACATCATAGGGTGCAAGGCCGTGAGCCGGCAAGTTGGTCCAACGGGGCAACAAAGCGTGGACACAAGTGCGCACCCAAAACAACCCTCAAAAACCAAACATTAGGTATTGGCCAAATAACAATAGGACAAACATAAGTATGCTATAATTAATATAGGGTACAAAGGCCCAAAACCTACTAAAACATAAGCAAAACGAAATGATCTCTGAGCAATAAACCAAGGCCCAGAGCATGAGGCCTATTAAAACCCATATGCGAATAAGATTAATACATCATTAGGGTAACTAAATCAGGTTTAACCTTAAAAATACTACAGATCCAATAGGGCAAACAACAAAATTTACAAAAAAGTTAACCTACAGGTAATACTAAAGTACAAAAAGAACTCAGCAAGAAATAGCAAGAGATAGATCTGGTCGACTCAATCCTAATTAATTTAATAATAGCAAGATAAAGAAGTCAGGTCATTATATGTTTCTTCAGCCGTGACCGAAATTGAGAATATGGCGCCAAGAGACGTAATGACGGTGGTAATTTGGCCTAGGCCGACATACGACACACTCCTTCTTCTATATTTAAATTTAGTTACAGGAAGATATATATCACACACGCCTGTCCGGTAGGGTAATTGTGCCGCTCTTGATTTAGCAGCTTTATTTACTGTATCATAATCTGAAGACACCGGGTCCAAAAGTCGAAACCAGTTTCTCTCTAAATTAATATATGTATTGTAAAGCATTTATCTCTTTTACGACTATGCTATTTTATTAATCCATATTACATCAGATTTGAATATTCACAGGAGTTGTAACAAGTAAGAGGGAATTCAAAACCTTGTACATAAATGAGCAGAGCTGTATGGTATAAATTTGATCTATTGTGAAGATGCCTAGTATAGAAAAATAATGAGAAACGGAAGAACCTTTAGGGACATTCAATAGGATTCTGAGGAACTACTTCTGAAGCTTCCTAACTCTGGATAAGTTATAAGATGAAGTGGAACCCCAAAATAAGTTATTATACACGTGGTATACACTTTGAAACCCCAAATTAATGTATACACCAAATTGATGTATACACTCTTTGAAACGTTATAGCTCAGCAACGAAATGAGATAGAAATATAAGGTTTATTGTGTATGATCCAGACGGCACTAGAAAAGCATAACTACACGGTCATTGTTGTTTATAAACCAAAATGGCGGTGAGACTTTCATTCTATGAACGTAAGTGGATACTGAAGTGTTATTGGAAAGTGGAGAATATTGTTGAGGTTCAACGAAATTGGTGAGTTGAATTTGGTACACCACCGCCAACAAGGGTAACAATAACAAAACTCCGAGACAATCACAGATGGATAGGACGAAGAGGAAGTGCTATGGAGTTCCTTCCTCGATCTCCCGATTTAACCCCTCTCGACTTTTACCTTTGGGGAATTTCAAAGAACACGGTGTACGCCACAAACGTACAAACACTGACGGAATTAAGAGATCAGATGGAACATTCCATCAATGATATCATTCCATTAGCTACATTCCAGTGGGTATGTGGCTCTATTCGACGTCGGTGTTGGGAGTGTACTGTGGCAGAAGGTGACATTTTAAACAAGTACAGTCTAGTGGATAAAGATTTAGACTTAAGTCATAGTTGTGCACGTGAATAGCACAGCCCAAGCGTATACCTCCTACCCTATTTTCATTCAGAAGGGACAGATCCAGTCCTATCTGCCTTGACTCTCAGTAAAAGTACCTGATCTTGCAACCGATCATCATCCGGTAAGCTCAGTTCCTACGGAGCAGGTAAAAACCTTTTTGCACCCGACTGTACGGGCTTAAGGAAGTTTAAAGAATAAAATACAACAAACCTTATATTTCTATCTCATTTCGTTGCTGAGTTATAGCGTTTCAAAGAGCGTATACATCAATTTGGGACAGCCTGCTTATAAAATTCTCTGTATGTCTGTCTGTTCGCTATGCATTCCAAAATGCCCGGACCAATCTTGATGAAATTTTGCATGGCAATTCAGGTTGACCCAGGGAAGGTTTTAGGTAGGTCAAATTGTTCCGAATCAATTTATGATGGAGATATAATGGTAAACCAACGAAGCGCTCAAGAGATGGCACCAGGCAAAACCACCTCGACAGAAGGCCTGATAACGGAAACGTTCTACATTGTTACATAATCATTAGTCGACCATTGTTAATCCTCTTTCTACCAATAACAAGCTCTTAATTTGTCCGACTAATGATTATGTAACAATGTACGACGTTTCCGTTATCAGGCCTTCTGTCAAGGAGGTGTTTCACCAGGAAACACCAAGCAACAATATAACCTTCATTGTTCCTAACAAACGAAAAAGTACTGATTGCTAAAATCCAAGAAGGAAACAGCGAAGGTTTACATTGTTGCTTTTACTAAGAAGATCAGGTAATTTTCAATGCCATGGCCTGTCTTTTTCGTTAGTTACGATGTTTGCCTTAATGATTCACGTTTTAAGGAAGATAGTTATAAAAAGTAATAAATAAATAAATAAATAAATAAATAAATAGATAAAAATCATTAATATTTCTTTTTTTATTAAAATCTATGGAGAGATGTAAGAAATTTTTATAAAACAAATAAGAAAATATACAACTTCTAGGGCGTGCAGCTGTTCAAACTTTTGCTGAAAAAGTGAAGGTACTTTCCCTAATGAGCTAATAATTAGAGAAAATTCATTTTTCATATAGTTTTTGTAATGTAGTAACTTCCTTTAGAGAAGTTATAGATAATGTTTATAGACCATATTAAAAAATTATAAAGATCTCAACTGATTGTGTGAGAGGGCAATATTTGTAAAAATTAATTTACAAAATTAATTTAACAATGATCCTGGGTGTGCTCAAAAGAACAATCATCGTTTTTAATATAAAAACTATTTCAAATTGTAATACTAATATTATTATTCATTAAGTTAATACCGTAAAAGAAAATATTGAATTAAATTCGATTGAACTTTTACAAATTGCTGATAGAAAACTGCCGGAGATTCATAAAATAAATGTAACGTTGTCTAAAGAAAATTATTGTAATCGTTTAGAAATTATATTTTTAGCATACGAAAACATTGTGGAAATGACAAAACGAAATGTTCGAACAGAAAATAATACAGTTCTAAAGTCTCATCCTATTGATTTACAACGAAAGAAAAAAAATTATGATGTTTTAAGAGAAAATTTTTCAGTAGTGAAAACAGAAGGTGATGGATAGTTCATGTCTATTCCGTTCGTCATCGTTATGTTTATTTGGGATATAAGAATTACATTTGCTTTAGAATGTTATGTTGTTATAGTTTTTACAAAAATTGCTTATACTTTGAACACCCTGACGGAATAACTTTTTTATTCGAATATGCAAGTGTAATAGAATTAATAAATAATACTGCAACGTTAAAACTTGGGGAAATGAAGCGCATACAAAAGCGATTGCAATTGCAGCTACAAGAGGTACTTATGTTTATAAAGAAATAAAAGGTGACGACATGAGTAAAAGAAAGACTTTAAGGGAATTACAAGATAGATGTGATTCATGACTATTGAATAAAAATCATTTCCTTTTTACAAAAAATACTTTCAACATTGGGTTATAAGGTAAAAAAAAAAATAATAATAAAATTTTTTCCTGGTCCCCCTTTTGAGATATTTAACCTTGAAATCAGCAAAAATGAAAAATTTCTCAAATTTGAGCTCAGATAAAAGAGGAATGGTGCCAAATCCAAATATTTTGTCTGTATAGGTAATAACTACCCTACCCATAGGATTCACAAAAAAAATTATAACTTTTAATTCCATTTCCCAGTCATCTTAATATGTCGTCAAAAATGAGAATTTCGCTCGCGAATATTGCTGATTTCGAAGTCGATTAAATCAAGTATCGAGAAAATTTTCAAACATCTCTATATTTTCTGAAAGCTTGTGGCGCCCTCTTTACGAAACTTGAAAGAGAACTTTTTATTCTATACTGGAGTAAAATGGTAGCCACTTTTCAAACAATGCGTCTAGAACCAAGATGGCTGAAGATCCAATAAAATAAAATAAAATAAAATAAAATAAAATAAAATAAAATAAAAATTGTTTTGTAACTTTCAGTGATAGGGTACACCCACGGTGTAAAAATAAGAAAAAATCTAAAATGGTCGAGCAACTCCACCTGATCCAGTTCTCGTGAAATGACTCCAATGACAATGAATTAATGTCTTTAAAGCATATATCCATACTATATACTGATGGTGAAACAAACATTTCTGCAATTTTACCTAAACGTTTGAAAGTTATTCTTTTGAAACCAAAGTAATAATAATGTAGTAATAAGAGTAATAGTAGCAGCAGTAGAAGTGGAGGCAGGAAAAACAGAAATTAAATCTAAAAACAAACGTAAAATGCTAGCACTGTATCAGCTTAAAAGTTACATTGAATAACTCTGAAATTTACTAGTTCGAGTAGCGCCTTCGTTACATTAAATTCTGTTATAATTGATCACCCTAAACGTGGAGCGCTAGTTCTTTTGATGAATTGTCTTTTTTTTTTTAATTTGGCTGACTAAATTAAATTCACTGAAAACCTTTTTTCCTCCACCGCATTACATCAATTGACAGTGAAAAATATGTCCAAGCTCCAAGTTCAACTTTATTTTACTCAAGAAATTTGATAAATGAGACTACTCGAGAGATTAGGCTCACAAGCCTTCTGGCAAGAATTTAATAAATTTTTATTTAGTAAACTTTTAAAATTACTGAAATCTAACACAGAGAGGCTATGGGCATCTTATCTTGGGAAAATCTCGTAAAGAATTACATTATCTAAAATTTAAGTTTAACCTGCGTGTAGAAGACTACAAGTGACTGCTCAGAACCCGTTATAAACTTAATATTTCAATAAAAATCTAATTTCCGTTCTTAATTTGTAGTTCCATTTCTTTGATTAAAATAGGAGGGGCACGGAGGTAATTCAATTGATAATTCAAGAGAAAAAAATAGATCTCTCGCCACCAAACGAAGATCTAAGTACATGCAATAAAGCACATGAGTATATATTTTGATTTATCGAAGCAGTTACTTTCTTATTTTAAAAAATTATATTTCCGCAAACACTTTCAGTTTCAAAATTCCATTTAAAAAACACTTAAGAGAAACATGAAATTCAAAAAGAAAATATGAGGAGAAAGGTTATTAAGCCAAAGACCGAACAAAAAGTCAATTAAATGCGAAACATTTTAAAGCTGTGAGGAAAAAAAATGATAATTTGTCTCGGAATTTTAGGGGATTTAGCCCAAAAATTAATAAATAAATAAATGAATAAATAAATAAATATTTCTTTTTGCCCCTTTCCTTGTCAAAATTCGTCCGCGTTGAACACGATTAGCTTTTCCCCTTCTTTACTTTCTCCATTTATTCCGTCTTCGGCATGATGGAAAATTCAGGCTTTCAATTCAAAAAAAAAAAGAAAACACATTACAAAAAGTAAGAGTGCGAGAAAATAAATCAGTTTCAATTCATAGTATTTTTTAGATTAAGCGATTCTAAACGTGAAAGAAAAAAAAACACCTGAAGGAAACCACGAATGAACAGAAAATTTGGAAGCAAATACGATTCCAAAAGGTACAAAAACATTTGCTACTCCTCTCTCTCTCTCTCGTCGAAACTTTTGATTTCCTACTTTCCACTTATGAAATTGCCCAGCCCGTACGCCTTTCATGCACGAAAATAAACCATATAAGAAAATGGGGAGAGAGAGAGAGAAAGATTAAAAAAAAAAACAAACACAAAATGGGAAATCGACGTGGAGTCATTACCAACATATTTAGTGCCCATTCTTAAAGTTACGCTTCGGTTATTTTCACGAGAAACCGAAGGCCCAAATTTTTTATACTAAGTCTGCACACTAGGCGTAGACAAAGTTAACAAAACGTGTTGGGGTAAAAGAATTTAAAGAATTTACATTTTCTCCTCTCTTTCCTCTAGCACAATACCTCGAGAAAAATCGACTCAGCAGTAAGAAAAACGGAAGTTTGCTTAAAGAATTTCAATTTTTTTTTAATATATGAAGAGTGGGTGGAAAATCTATTCCATACTTAACTTTTTAGTTAAATCGATAGTACATTTAGTACACTTTCATTTTTCTGGATAATGGAATAAGGTTTTGTTAAAAGGTATGTTTTCTAAATGATTTATTAAACGCTGAAGTCACAACGAAGCCTAACCTCCGAACAAGCAAGCGAACGTATTTTTAACTGGTAAATTATTCATGAAAGGAAAGACTAGAACTTTACTTCTCTTGGAGTCCACACGATGACTTAGAGAACGATGAGACTTCTCTAATAAAACGTCTTCCAGGATGGTAGGTTACAAAGTTAGAAACGTTGGGGGGCTAAAAGCCTAAATTGAAAAAAATTATTATTTATAGTAAAATTAAACACCCTCAACATTTTTTAATTCATTACCATCATTACCATGAGGTAATCAACGGCAAATTAAAATCAAAATGGACCTGTCGGGGGCCATGATTATACTTTGAATCATCGTCTGAAACATGACACATGTGGTGATCACATTCATTATTTACAATATATGTCTAATATCTAATGGTGCTACTCTTTGTCGCAGTCGACTTGTTAATTCATCCCAGAAATATTCTATTCGGCTGTTGAGCTGGCCAATCCAGTACTTGAACGTTCATGCATTCGGCAAGTACATTACTCTAATAATCAACAAACATCCTCTTACCGAACTACTGCTTGGAAGAGTATATTTATCGAAAATATATAAAATTATTATGTGAAATTTGTAGGCAAAGTATAAAAAGTCCGTTTTTGTGATTATGTTGCAAGCTTTTCCTAGGCAAGCTAAGTATTATACAGAAAGACAAATACACTTTAGGCAAAGTATCAAAACACGTCTTTATTGGCACTAAACAGGTTTTTGAAAATTACGAAGAATAACGACATTAAGTAAAGGATGTTCTTACCAGAAAAACACGAATGCAGCAAGGAAGGCTAGATTAGCATTTTGAATTACACTTAATTTTATTTTTCACACAAAAACCAAGGTTTGGCACTTGGTCTTGCCCATACACCTTACAAATCCTTGACCGTGGATTGACATGTGAGAGGTAGCAACAGATCGGAGAGCTATTTCGTTGGTCATGGCCCCCTTCAGCTCACAATAAGTCCTTGGGACATAAAGTGAATTGTGATCTCCAGGGTTCGTACGCCTTCACCAAAAATAAAATTAATGACTTTTTCATGACTTTTTAAGAAGAAATTTTATTTTTTTCATGACCCAAAAAGAATATTACAATTACATATTTTGCTTAAATTTTAATTTATTTTCAATTTCACTTAATTCAACTTTTTTTTCTTTTAAAGATTTTCTAAAGCTATTTGATTGTGCAATGAGAGTCAAGTTAGATTTTTTTTTCTGCCTCCAATGCCAATTCATCAGCAGCCTTTGATAATGAAATTATGTCGTTTTCCAATACAATTTTTCTTTTTTTTAATTTTTCAAATTCAGCCTTCTCATCCGATTTCCTTTTATTACCATCATTTTCATTCTTTTTTTCCTGTAATGCATTGAAGTATTTTTGGCGAGCACCTTGCACTGAGATAATCAAACCTTTTGTAATTGGTACTTGCAAAATACCACCACAATAATTAATATAGTCATAAATCCTTCTTTGGGCGATTAATGAAGTTTCCTTCATATTATCTTTCATCAACTCTTTATTAATTGAAAATCCTCTTTCTATAGATGCTTGTCCATGAAATAATGTCAAAATGATTTTAGTAATAATCCATAAATTTAAAATGAGTTTAGTAAGGAGACTAAACTCATTTTAAATTTAAATTAATCCATAAATAATTAAATTCATCAGCATTCATACATTTTGCAAAAAAAGTATCTAATCTGCCGTTTTCATCATCTTGCTTATAATCTAAAAAACTTCCTCTGTTAGTTGTCACTATTTTTTCCAGAAATATAAAATACTGTCGGATGAAATAATCACATTCACTTTGCTTAATAATAGGGGAATCAGCCAGTATAACAATAATTTTTTAAAAATATTCACGACAGATTTCACTGTTGGATGCCATAACAATTGGATTTAAACAAACAGCATTTCTAACAAGAGCAAAATTAAGAGGAGATTTTTTAATCATTTTCTTAACTATTTTCATCAAAATTTTTGAACAATCTTTTTTAAATGTAATTTCTGCCTATTCTGAAATTTTTTCACTCTTAACTAATTCCTGAATATGTTTGGTTGCTACAAATCCAATATCAGTTTGTTTATAAGGTAAAATAACATCAAGATTATTAATATCAATTTTAATAAGCTTAAAAATTGTATTAGCTTCTACCAACACATCTGGCTTAACAAACCTCCTCATTAAATTTCGTAATAACACCTCTAAATCTGTAGCTAAGAATGGTAACATAGGTTTGTCTGGTTGATATTTCTCTAAGAAATATTTAAAATCTTCAGCCACACTTAAATAAAATTGTAAGCTTTGATGTTAAAGTTTGATCTTTGCAGGCCAATTTAATTATTTCATAAGAATTAGACTTTGGCACAGTGTACTTTTTTGGTAATTTCTCTGTCGTTTCTACATATTTTTTAATATTTGGAATTACATTAATTACACGTTGTACAACAGGTGCATTTTCAATCCAACGTGTCGGACAAAATTTCAATGGATAAAGTGTGCTCTTGGTAATTCTTTCAAAATCCTCTCGTCTTGCTGGTGTATCCTTAAATAATGTATGTAATGCTTTAAATAGGGAATCCAAATCCCAATTAACACTAAACCAGCCGTGTTTAAATGCCCCATGCATGATATGCAAACCACAACTTCCAATATTAAGAGGCTTACTATCTATTTCTTCATCAGAACTCAAATATTTAAGTAAGTCATTAAAAAAGGCCCAATTGACATTTGGACCATCCATTTGAATCAACATCTTCAAATTCAAACTCTTAGTTAATTCTTTAAAATTGGTCAATAAATCAGCTGCCGTAGAATGACCTAGAAAAGCTGAATCAAAAAAATGACTACGAACAATTTGTGACTTTTCACAAAAAAATCTCACATGTAAATCAAGCTGCTTAGATTGAGTCTTAAGATTGAGGGATTCATCAAATAGGATAACAAAATGATTGGCTGATTTAACATCATCTTTAAGCAAGGAATGTATGTGAGGAGCTATTCCAAAACAAGCAATGTTTTTTCAGCTGGCGATGCTGTTCTGCCAACCGCAGTAATGGCGTCCATAGTAGTGAGATTAGTTCCACTTTTCGTCCCCCAAAGATGACGGCCACATAAGCGATCTACTCGTTGGTTTTCAAACCAAGGCTTTTTCTATATCATGAAAATGCCTTGGTTCAAACCACTGTGTAAGATTAGGCATATCTATAACCATGCCTAATCTTACACCGTGGTTTAAACCATGCGGTGTACAAAATGGCGAGAAACACTACAAACCGATATCGGTTACAGAAAACTGCTAATTTCATCCTAATTAAATAGAAATTTCATATATCTTTATATTAAATAAGCAAATAATATTTAAAAAATTATTAAATATCTTTTCTAATAATAAAACAAAATTTCAATGCATATAAGCAGAGAAAATGCCTTACACAATAAAAAAATCATGACCCAACACTCAAATTCATGAGTTTTGAAGGTCCTTTTAAGAATGACCCAAAATTCATGTCTTTTCATGACTTTCATGACCCGTACGAACCCTGGATCTCGTATGGAGTGGTTGCGTGATCGCCTCTGATGCCGGAGGACGCGGGTTCGACGCCGGCCGAGGACGACGAGGGTTTTTTCAGGGGGAAAATCCTGAGATCACGCACTTCCTTCGGAAGGGAAGTAAAGCCGTTGGTCCCGTCTAGTCTGTTTGCCGGCTGCACGTTAAAGAACCCTTGCGAGGCAAAATTTGCGGCCCCTATAACGCCGTCCTGAAATGACCATGGCAGTTGAAAAGGACGTTAATACCAAACAAACCAGACCAAACTTTTTATTTTTCTGCTTGGCTCACAAAGGTGAGTGTACTGTTCAATATCATGACAAGTAATGTTCACATATTGCGTGAGGTTCTTTCAACATTCTGTGGTATCCTCCATGTCCAACAGCCAAATCTCTGTAAGGAACTACGTCAAATAATTCAGAGTCCGTGACATAAAATTGAATATTGCTGATACCTTTTTAACAAGATAAATCAAGTTATTTATTTGTGTACCGCGATTATATCATAGCGTTTCAGCAGCCTAAAGTGCTGTGGTTCCTTCATAATAATCGTCTTAGCCTTTTTCACATCCTCCACTAATTTTCGATGATTATTGGTAATTATTGGCGAGTAACGGGATTATTCTATACTGACGACTGGCCTTTTGGCATTGTATACAATGCCTAGGAAATGTGTGAAATATACACCATTTCATACTTTTTCGACACTTCAGGCATTCTATACAATGACGGATTTAATACATTCCCAGTAACATACACTAAACGACCAATTTATTAGAAACACCCCGCTAATAGGGTGTTGCGCCTTCTTTAGCGGCGAGAACTGCCTGAATACGTGCTGGCATGGATTCAACAAGGTGTTGAAACCGTTACGGAGGAATAGCAGCCAAGGCTTTCATCACAGCGTCCCGAAATTGTTGCAGGTTGGACGGTAGTGTGGGAAGGCGTCGGATGGTTCTCTCCACTTCATCCCATAAATGCTCGATCGGGTTGAAATCGGGCGACCGAGCTGGCCATTGAAGCAGGTGGAAGTCCGGTCATGTTCCTCGAACCAGTCCAAGACATTCGAGCACGGTGACAGGCAGCATTGTCCTGCTGAAACAGTCCGTCACCACCAGGAAACACATTTAGCATGAACGGGTGCACCTGATCGCCAACAAGGTTCAGGTAGTGTGTCGCATTCAGGGATGTGTCTACGGATATCAGAGGATCCAGTGTGTCTCAAGAGAAGACACCCCAGACCAGCACTCCTCCTCCACCCGCCTGTACAGTTTTATTTATTTATTTAAAATTGTAAGCAACAGGCTGAGTGCCCAGTAACAGCTTACAGCTGAACAATTAAATTGAAAGAAAAAAAATTAAAGTACAATAAATTTGTAGATAATAAAAAAAATGAAAATATTTTTATAAAAAAAAATTGTAATGAAAGAAAAATAATTAAGAATTACTGAATGAGAAAAATATTTTCTATAACAATTTTTTTGAAATGGTTATAACTCATTGCATTGATATCAATCAGATTGGATATAATATTACACAATTTAAACATTCTATAGAAGGGTAAATTTTTAACAATTGTTTTCCTTAGTAAAGGTAAATAAAAAATTTCATTGTTTCGGGAATTGAGCTTAGGTACGCGTAATTGGACATAATTAAGAAATTTAGAAGAGTAAATGATATTATGATAAAGCTTAAATAAATAGCAAACATCAAATATAAGCCTTCTTTTAGATAATTTGTCACATGTAAAATATTTTAAAAGATAAGTATTAGTTATATACATATTATTATTATTATTATTATTATTATTATTATTATTATTATTATTATT
>JAHWFO010008480.1:4403386-4451950 GCA_023313115.1 Rhysida immarginata
TTATTATTATTATTATTATTATTATTATTATTATTATTATTATTATTTAAAAGTGTAGGATGAAATAGTTTGAAAAGATTACGCAAGAAATTTGTTTGTACTTTTTCTAAATCTAATTGCAATGTAACATGAGACGGAGACCAAATGATGGAGGCATATTCTAATATTGGTCTGACCAAAACATTAAAAAGAAACACTGAAAAGTTAATATTACTAAAGCTTAGAGAATTTCTAATGATAAAATATGTAGTTTGGTAAGCTTTAGTAACAATAAAATTAATATGGTCAATGAAAGATAGTTTTGAGTTGAATATGACTCCTAGATCTTTAGTATTTGATTTTAGTTGTAGAAGCGTGTTATTTAAAATATAATCATAAGTAAGAACAGTTTTTTTAAGCGAATAAGTAATATAGTGACATTTATCATTAACTGACATTCTATTTTCGCTACACCATGATTCGATCGATTGAAGATCAAGTTGTAATTTTTGAGAGTCAATAGAAGTACTAATAATTTTGCCTATTTTAATATCATCTGCAAAAAGGAATAATTGAGAATATTTTACTGATTCTGGGGCATCATTGATAAATGTAATAAAAAGTAGAGGTCCTAGTATTGATCCTTGAGGAACACCTGAGGAGGAGATAAAACTAGACGAATAGATATTGTAAATATTCACGTAGTTGATTCTGTTAGTTAAATATGAGAAAATCCATTTGATATAATGAGGTTGTAAATCATAATTGATCAATTTCTTTATGAGTAAAAAGTGATCAACTTTATCAAAGGCTTTTTCAAGATCGATATAAATTACATCAACTTGTTTGTTTTCACTTATACCATCTCCAATAAAATGTACATAGTCCAGGAGGTTTGAGACAGTTGATCGACCTTTAATAAAACCATATTGACAAGAAGAGAAACAAGGAGATAAAAACGTATAAATTTTCTGATAGACTAAATATTCAAAAACTTTTGCAGGAAAACTAAGAATGGAGATAGGACGATAATTTTTTATATCTTTTCTATCACCTTTCTTTTTGAATATAGGAACTACTTTGCTTTGCTTCCATACATCAGGGAAGATGCCCGATTGAAAGAAAAGATTGAAGAATAGAAAAAAAGGATATGAAAAAAACTGACTACAAGCTTTATAAATATATGATGGGATGTTGTCAAGTCCACATGATTTTGTATTTCTAACTTTTTTAATAGCATCGATGATTTCTGATTGGGAAAATAATTCAGTAGAACTGTCTTCTTTAGTAGTGCTTTGATATATCCCAGGAAAAACATCTTCAAAATGTTTATTGCTAATAGAGAGTCATTGAAAACTGATTTAAAGTTTAATGCAAAGGCAGTAGCAATATCATTTAAATTATCTAGGGTCATATCATTATAAAACATGATGTTATTGAAATATTTCACATCGGAATTTTTTAATTTATTAATTATATTCCAGAATTCTTTGGGATTATATCTAATTTGAAGTTGAGCATTATGCATATACTTCTTAAAGTCTCGTTTAATTAGTCTTTTGGCTTTGGATCTTAGTTGTCTGCTGACAGGATGGGTCCGTGACCTCGTGCTGTCTGCTGACAGGATGGGTCCGTGACCTCGTGCTGTCTGCGTCATATGCGAGTCTGCCGTCTGCATTATGAAGTAGGAACCGCGAATCGTCGGACCAGACGACCTTCTTCCACTCATCCAGTGTCCAGTAGCGATGTCTATGTGCCCATAGCAGGCGCGCTTTCCTATTTTCCGGCGACAGTGACAGTACCCGTACTGGTCGCCTGTTGTTAGACCCAGCACCGTGTGCTCCGAAATGGGTTGGGATGCTCCCTCATTGAACTGCGCTGCAATTTGTTGTGCTGTTCCCGTCCTGTTGCTGTGGATGATTCGTGCCAGTCGCCGTTGGCCTCCTTCATCCACGGCCCTGTTTCGTCCGGAGTTGTGTTTGTTGGAGGTTGTTTTTTGGCATAAATGCCATTCACGGAATACCCTTGACACTGCGCCCGTCGAGCTCCAACGATCAAGCCTCGTTCAAAGTCGGTCAAATCCTTGGATTTACCCATATTCAGTCCACTTCTGCTGCTGAATGCAACTTGTGATCCAATGCATCCCTTTTATACACCGCTTCGGCCTGTTCCATTGTTTGGGTGTCAGTGGGAGGCCGATTCATTTTCCGTAAGAAGTGTCTCTAATAAATTGGTCGTTCAGTGTATGAGGATTGCTCAAATGAAAAGTGGACGCATCCCATAACGTCATAACTAGAGCAACGACAATCCAGCCCTTTAGTGTACCGGTATGTTAGTGGATTCCAGACATGTACCGAAGTGCATAAACTGCGACTTCACCTGTTCGTGAGTTTACTGGTACGATCAATAAGTTCCGAAACTGGCCTTTCTGACGGACATGATGTATAGTTATCACGTGTTACACACAATCATCTTCAAAATACTCCCCCTACTGCAACGTAAGTACATTTGCTAAAAACATTCATGGAAGCCTTTGGAGGAGATGGTCTTTAGAGCGGCCATCGTTTCTTCCTGAACCTCACATGCACTCTTGAAACGGCGTCCTTTGAGTTCGTTTTTCACATGTTTTTCAAACATATTGATCTTACTGGTACAACGAACATTAGAAGGAAGAGGTGTAAAAATGGATGCATCCAGGAATGGTGATGTCAATCTTTTTCTTCGACCAGTGTCGACCACTGCTGACTGATTTTCTGCCAAAAATGCATCATCAATTCTGCATCATCAGTACTCTCACGAAACTTCGGAAATCAATCAAAAACAATCGCCCAGCTCTTCTCTCACAATAGGTGATCCTTCTACTCCAGAATGCGCACTCCACATCTCCCGTGAAACCACCATGATGTTGGTGGGAAAGTTTTGATACATTCTGCCCACAGCCCAGAATTGTCACAATGCGATTACCACATCTTTGGACCGTCCAAGAAGACAATGCAAAGGAAACGTTTCAATTCGGACGAAAACGTGAAGGATGCCAGTGAAAGACTTTTTCAAAAAACTACCACATTCCTTCTACGCCAAGGGAATTAACCTGCTGTGTAAACGATGGGACCAATGCCTCAACAAACATGATGATTATTTTAAGTTCCAAATGAAAGTTTTATATATCCAGACTGTGTCCACTTTTCATTTGGGCAACCCTGATATACACGTCCAGTACGTCCACATAGTGTTGGGTATTTATGGTTCCGTCAACAACTAATGAAAAAAGACAAACCATAACTCTACCAAGCTTTATTGTTTGAACAATACACATGGCGGATGTAGTCCTCCTGCTTGGGCCATATTTATGATTAGCATTACACCACTTCGCGTTGACAATAGAGATCTTTGACATATGGGCAGTAGGCCGACCATTCTAACCTGAACCATGGAGCTCCCGATGAACAATCATAATCCTGACATCGTATCCCACCACTTGCTGGAAGTACGCAATATCGAGTTCTGTATTATTCCACTTTCTACAGATACAACCGGTTAAGGCATATCGGTTAGGCTGTATGTTCTACCACCGTCATGACATCCCATTCCGCTTCTGTAGATTTCCAATTCAAGATTATATATTCCACTATTGATTTGGTTATAATTCAATTTAATCCTATGGCAAATACGTAGATGCCGCTGATGTGAGCCTATCAAAAGATCACTTTGGAAGTCACTGTGTTGCTCGGACGGCAAATAGCAGCTTCCACTATATATGCGTTTATGGAGATTTTATTAATGATCCCTAAACGTCAGTTTTAAAAAAACATGAAAACATGAACATATGTAGGGATTGCGGGTTTCAAGTGATCATTTAGTATACATGGAGTTCAAACAAACACAAAACGCGTGACCTCACCTTAAAGCTCCGTTATATAGGCGTTGGAATAATCCATAAATTATGTATGGAGATAATGTCCCATTTTCATGCATTCCATAAATATTTCGGATAAATGCTGATTTAGCATCAAATTTCGAAACATATTTGAACAAGGAATGTAAAATAAAATTTGTTCGTATGAATACGGCGGCCTTTACCCATTAAGAATTCATTGCATACGAAGCGATGTTATTTCCGTATTAAATATTAAGCAGCTTAACCAAAATAAGCACTGCGTAGCTTGGACACAGTATTGCTAACATTGCAAGTGTAAAAAAAAAACACTAGTAAACAAACATGAACACAGCAAAATGTGCGAGTACTCTCTCCAGCTAAAGAATCTTTAGAATATGTGAGAGAGTAAGAAACAGTCTGAAATTTATCTCGGTGAACACGTTCCGTGAGGCGAAATAAATTCATATTTTATTTCTGTTTAAATTTCTGGGCGGTTGTTAATGCATTCGTGATTTCACCTGGTTTTAAAAATGAATAATTAATAACACCAACTGGTGATCATCAAATGGTTACCAAAATCTTCTTTGTGGTGAAAAAGGGGTTTTGGGAAATGTTTCGGTGTTTCATTGAAATCCGGCCATAGAGCAAACTGCCGCCGATAAAAGTAAAAAAATAAAAATAAAATAAACAAACCACTAAGCCTATACACATAAATGTATTAGGAAGGTCTTGTGTGTGTCCGTTAAAGCACGAGGACTCCATTTATTCAAGATCTTTCCACTGCTTCCAGATGTTGGTAATCGGTTGAATATACTGTAGGTATCTCCATTCAAAATGCATTGTTTGCTGCATAAGAGAAAATGACGTTAACGCTGATAAACGCTATTTACAAGATTCTTAAGACCACTTTAAGTCAACAGAAGCTGCTAATTCTTAGGTTGCATATTAATTCTGCCATTACGCTTTAAGCACCGATGCAACTGTCCATTATATTGAGTCATTATATTTTCCACCATTTACACACAAAAAACTCGTTTCCAATAAAAATCAATTCGTCTCCCATCAACTACAGAAACTCGAGCTCACAACACGCGCAAAGTGCAGATTGCCAAATTATTCTTCCCATCTCGCACTCGTAAACACAAACGAATTCATCCAAAACTATAGAAAGAGTTCCGTGAACGCCTACGCAAAACATGTTTCTCCGCAGGGACCAACCCGAACCTTATTCAGACCGAAAAGAAAACGTTCATTAACACTTTCGGTAATGAATCCGAAACGCGAGCAAGACTAGATGGCGCGAATGTAACATGGAACAACACTAACTTTAATAAATTATAATTGCAGACGAACGCCCAAGTGACAACGGGGTGACGAGAGGCCAGCCACGCCTCCTTCTTGACTGACTGTCGGAGCACAATCTGCTCGCCTCTCCGCTAAGAGACTTTCGGGTTGCAGAAGTGGATCCCTGTAACCATGGAAACAACCATACACAAATTTGTGAGAGGGCGAGACTTATAGGTGCATTTCAGCATTAAAGGGGCTGATGAAATTTTCCGTCGTCCCAAGTGTTCGATAAAAGAGAGAGAGAGAAAAGGGAGATCGAACCAAGAAATGCATCGACAACCGTAATCGAGAGGAAGTAAATATTTTCTCGCTCTTTTCGTTGGCTTATATCTGCGTTACAAAATTCTTTGCAATTTCTCTGTGAATTACCCTTCTTCTATAGCAGCTAGAAGCCTTCACTTCAAGTGATGCTTTTTCTCAAAAGACCACCATAAGATCCACGCAAAATGCATTTAAGACTTAAAAATATTAATTTATATACCGATACGCATAAAACCACGCACTTATTAAAAAAAAAAAACTTGAAGAAAGAAACTCTAATGTACGAATAATATAAACTGTAAACGTATCCCACTATCTTTCGCGCGCTCTATCTCACCTATTTGTGGGCCACTTTCTTACGACATAAAAAATGACGTTACACTGAAAGCGACATCCTCATCCTAGCGAACTTGATACTCTGACGCCAACACATGGTTCCCATTGGTTGCTAACGTATCACAGAGGACTCGCGATTGATAGCCATAAAAAATTCCTTACCGGAGCTTTCTGTAATTCCGGTGACACTATCAACTTCTGTCAGTAAAACAGTTTATTAATTGAAACCTTCAAATCTGCACAAGAGGCATTGTCCAGGTGACAAAGTAGCTAGCTTTCTGAAACGCAAGGTCGCAGGTTCGAGTCCCGCTGTGGGAATTTGTGTTTGTCCTTCATCAATTATATAAAAAACATTGTAAAAAAAAAGCCCATTATGCACTGTAGAATCCATAATGATATCAGTTCTATTTCCTGAATAAAACCATAAATTTCTGTCAAAACATGAAAAAACGTAAAACTCCCCTAGGTCACCTTCCAAAATTGGAGAAAAGACCTCGAAGAAAAAGAAGAACATATTAGGTACGAGAGTTAGAATTTTAACGGTGGCAAGTACAAGGGACTATCAAAAAGTTCCCGGAATTGTAGTCTGACCAGTGAGCGCCGTAAGCCTGGAAAACGCCGCTCTGTAAACAGCGCCCTCTACATCCCAAGCGCGTGCACGTGTGATTGCATCGTGTTCGGACGTGTCATTCGGGAGCTGTAGCGTGTGCTTGTAACGTAGTTATGCAGGTTTCATGTGCCCATTACACTGCATCCAACCGCAAATAGTGCATACAGTCCTTGTAGATTATTGAAAACCATTCTGTTGTGGCAACTTCGTCAGCTTCTTTGGGCCAACTTTCTTATAGTCAGGGGCATGAGAGTTGACCACGTCGTCAAATTAAAAATAACATTGTTCAAGAGGTTCTACTCCCCCGCCTAAATAAATTTTTTATGTTTTCAACTTGGGGATGGGGGTAGGACTTTTACCCGTCGCTCCCTTATTTTAGCATGGTTAAACATCATTTTCTCTCCTACGAAGTGGCAATCTCATGCCCCTGACTATAGTTTCTTCTCTTTTGATATTCCTTGTGTGCACCTTGAGAAAACACTCTCCTATCTTAGGAAAATGAAACTGTCCCGATTTAGGGAAATGGTAACCTTGAACATCATCTAGCTCCGTAAAAAATCTAATGGCGGCATGAAGCACATGTTGCTATGAAACAACCCATCGATATACTAATCAGAATAGGATAGTCACAGTTGATCTACGATCGTTGTATCTTTCGACCGTTAGCACGAATTATTGATGATACATTTTACTTAGAAGTGAATAAAACTTACTGGATGATTTTTTTCAGCATCGGCCTCGTCGATAACGCAACGGTTGCCTCCTTCGACGAGGTGCTGAAAACTAACAGGTGGCACTAAGAATTGTTTAAACTTTTTTTAAACCGGTTTGTCCCAACTTATGCAACTCTCCCCTACATGTTTCAAAATTTTACTTTCCTTCAATATAGTTCCTATCACCTTACCTGTTGGTTGTTCTTTAGAGCGGTTTACTGCCTGAAGAATCCTTGGAACAGTTCTGAAGCGCATGTCACTTAGGAATCCATTTGAAGTCGCAGGAGTTTAAAGGACATGGTTGAATATCTTTTAATTAAGGCGAAATTTTCTTCCAAGTATAGGTAGTAATTAATAAAAACACAAAATATCAAGCACTCTATTGCTCGCGGAGGTAATTTGTGTTATGGTCGGTGGCGCTTCATACAGGGCGCTGCAAGATACATAGAAGAGAAGCAGCACTATATTCAAACCGGAATCCATGGGAATACATGCAATGCATTAACACCATTACTGATGGTGCTACGAATATACGATGAAATTTCATCTATTTTCGTCGCTGCTGACATTTCCTTCATCAGTGGAAGAGATATCAAACTCGGGTTCAAACATGTAGGACTATATCAAACTTTTTTCCTCCATCATTAAAACTGTTATACAGATTTTCACCAGCACAGCTGCAATAGGTAAAACACGCGTGGGTGATCAGACCTCTTAGCGATTCCCGTTGAACTCGTCATCAGCTCACATCACCGCGTCTACTTCTCATCAAAGAGTGCCTAATAATTTTCCAATTTGTAGAAATTGCTATTGATCTGATATTGAAACAAATTATACTTTTTATATACCCTTTAAGATTGCTAAATTTTAGACACAGTTCATATTTGATTGGACCTCCCCTTTAAGTTTGGGAATATAGTAGAGTTGCTTAACTCCCAGTGATCAAGCAAATCAACCGCAATTTGCGCTATATTCACCCGAGCGCAATAGGGAACGAACGTACTCATCAACGTTTGTGACCAATTTATCAGACCACCACCTCCAAAAAAGTGGATTAGAACGGTTGATTCCAGGCTGTGGAATTTTCTGTTCTATTTTCATCTATAAATAATAATGCATCTTCTATTCAAAATTTATACATTTAAATTAAAGGCAATGATGAATTCTACGTTATAGAATTAAGCTCAGAAATTTAATGATTCATCTTCAATTCTGAATGTCACTTTATCAGTGAACTGAAATAAAACGCAAAACATTCAGCATAGCACCATAAAAGACATTAAAATAGGTTTTAACGGTATAAAGATTTCAGTCCCCCTTAAATTCAACTTCAATGAAATAAAATGCTTTTCATGTATTCTCCCGAAAACCCTTATAACCATATTTGATTCACGCTAACACTTTAAAACGACTTCCATTTGCAGAAAATTTGTTCCTTGAAAGCGAACTAAATTTTCAGCCAAAAAAAAGGGGGCGAAAATTCTATTATAAGACTAATCGATATTAAAAAATGTAGGAAAAGAGGGCCTTACGAAAGAGGGAGGGATCTCATAACGGCGTGAAAGAAAAAGAGGTCTCACGTCGTTATGTTGATTTGTTCTTCACCCAGCCTAAAGGTTTGCGTGACCTTAAAGAGAAGAAGCGATCGGCAGACAAAACTCATGCCCATAAATGGCCTCTAGAAGATCACCATAAATTCTCAAGAAGGCGTCGTTGCCTAAAGGAGGCAAATCAACACAGCGTTTAGGCATTTCCATTTCCCCCCTTTCTATCACGATACGTTAAATTTTAATCAGTTCACCGGACTGGAAGAAAAAGTCTTTTAAAAGTCAAATAATGTCGAAAATATGAAAGGCCCTGCAGCTCGGTTGGGGGTTCCGCACATCTTCAATATCACATGTTCATGTTCCATTGGACATGCGATTTTCAGGAGCGGCTCTCTCTTCAATGTATTATAATGAAATTCGAAAATCGCAATCCGTGGAGAAATTATAAATTTCAAGCCTATGATTCACATGAGCGGATCCACCTTAACAGCTTAGAAAAATTTACGAAGTCATTTTATGAAATATAATTTCCAATGCTCTACAATATTACATTCAAAATGCAAAGTGAATCCTTTTAAAGAAAAATCATCTTTGACGACATTATAATTCACAGACATAAAAACTAACGTTGTCGTTAAATTCTTCTTTTAAATACCCATTATACTTAAATACTAACTTAAAACATTTTCGAATCATAAAACAAACTTTCCAAGATTGTTATTATTATTAACTTAATCCATCTTTTCCGAGAACTTCTATGAGTGCTTTTGGCTCTACAATATTTAAACACAGCCATGTTTCCCTCCCACTTGAGATCAGTTTTCATCAACAGGTCATCACACTTCAACGAGCAATTGGTGCTTCGAAATCCCACTTCAGCAATGAGTATAGACGCAATTTTATTATGCATCTTCCTCAAATCCCGAGATACTTGATATCTACATAGATATGAACTTTAAAAAGTTCACCCAATATGTATTATTCAAAATTATCATGAGTAACCTACCCGCATTATCTGTGAATAATCATTACATGATAACACTCGAGTGCGTCCGTTCCGAAAAAGGTTATGAACTCGTGCTGTGAAACTGTGATAACAACTTAAAATTCTGATTAGCTAAAAGGGCATGTGAATCAGAATATCTCTAGCTGCCATAAAAAAATTATAATCAAACCAAACTGAAACTATAAAACAAGTCCAACTTAATCTTTTTTAATTCAAGACGATTTCATTAACATATTTTAAATCTGTACATAAGTAGATCCTGCTTTAGCAAAATTGAATAGTGTGCCGACGCGATTCGATATTACATCACCTTCATACAGGCAAATAATCTTAAACATACGAGAGGCATTCTAAACGTTTTTAGCCAGGAACAATGCACGCATCCCACCAAATCTGTTCTACTTTCTCCAACTACACTGGTGGACAAAAGTTTGGGGTAGATGTGTTTTCTAAGAAAACAATTATTTAGAGATTTTATTGTTATGGCACCTTTTAAGTTACTATTGAATATATCAAAATTGACAATTGAAAAATTGATCTTTTAATTTGTTTTTAAGTTACATGCAAAGTATGCAAACTGAACTGGTCAAACGTTTGGGGTAACAAGTAAATAACTGATATTTTTTACAGTAAAGTGCATGAATATTTGTCCATTGATTTTTTGGAATGTGAAGAAGTGTTTTAAGATGATTTCTGATAAGTAACGAAGGAAATTCATGCATTGTATGCTCAACACAAGAACTTCAAGCGAGAAGCTGAAATTGCTGATGTTGGCTACAATACAGTAATCAGGGCAATTAAAAATGAAAACAGGAAGACAGGAAAGAAGATGGGAAACCCATCTGCACTTACAAGACGGACAAAATCTAGCATAAAACGCCATGAGAGAAGAGAAATTGCAGCTGGCCACATTGTAAACAGTATACGCATCGAAGTAAATCTTGATTTGAAGGCTTCAACCAGAACCATAAGGCGTGAATTGCAGCGTGAGAACTTTCACTATGAAGCTATTGAAAAATCACTGCCATTAATACCAAAAAAAAAAAAAAAATAGCAAGACTTCAATTTGCTCAGAAACACATCATGAGAAGACTGATTTTGGGTTGGTGGTATTTTCTGATGAAAAACGATTTTTCCATGGATGGACCTGATAACATGTGCAGTTATGTTAAAAAACAAGACCAAAAACCAATTGCTCTGGTCAGAAATAAGCACCAAATGGGAGGAGGAGATGTGATGCCATTAGGTGCCATTTCAAACACGGGTCACCTGAAGATAAAAGTAATTGAGGGCAAATATACGGCAACCAATACTTAGAAGACCTTCAAAGCACATCCATTCTTTTCTGCAAGAGACACTACAGACAAAAACAATGGGTATGGCAGCAAGACAAGGCATCTATCCACACAGCACGAATTTTTACTGAATGATTTTCCACTAACGAAGTTCGTACACTAGACTGGCCGGCAAGGAGTCCTTATAGAAAATGTTTGGTATCTTATGAGCCAGGATATTTATGCTGACAAACAGTATTCAACTCTTATGCAGCTAATCAATGCAATTGAGGCCTCCGCTGTTAAAATAGCACCAAACACCATCAAGAAGTTATTTTCATCAATGACAAATCGTCTTCTTCAAGTTATAAAGTCAAATAGCGGTCAGATTTCATTTTAATTTCCTTTACTTTTGATATCTTGATGATTATTTACCCGTTACCCCAAACTTTTGACCAGTGTAATTTGCATTATTTGGATGTAACTTAAAAACAAGTTAAAATATCAATTATTCAATTGTCAATTTTGATATATTCAATAGTAAGTAAAAAGGTGTCAAAACAATAAAATCTCTAAATAATTGTTTTCTTAGAAAACTCACTTAGCCCAAACTTTTGTCCACCAGTGTACTTCACAATTTTACGGTCGCGTGCAAGGTTTGAACGTGGCACGTTGCACTGTTTTCGCGTGGCACAATTCTAAAGCTCGCGCGATGGCAGATAGACCTAAAACACAATGGAGCTGAATCAGCAGGCATGTTATGATTTTCTATGATTATTCCAAAGGCTTAGAAATAACGGATTGTTTAGAAGCATTACAACAGACATTTCATGGCAAAGCTCCGAGTAACACCACAGTTTCGTCCTGGTATCCCGAGTTTGAAGATGAACTTCGCAGTGGACGGCCAGTCGATGCAGTTACGCCGGAAAACATCCGGGCTATGTCGGATATGATCGCAGATGACAATCGGGTAACCTATTCCCGGATTGAAGCAAGCCTGGGCATCGGATCATTAGCGTTTAAAACAATCTTCCATGAACACCTGCAACTCAGGAAAGTTTCATCAAAATGGATCCGTCGTTTGTTGACCCAAGAGAAGAAAGCAGCCCAAGTGCCGAGAAATGATCGAAAGATTCAACAACGGGGCATCAAAACATGGCACAGATGACGAAACACTGCTCAATCATTATGACATCGCAACTAAGGAATAATCCGAACAGTGGCTCCCCAAAAGGCAAGGACCATTACAGAAATGCAAACGTTCTCGGAGTGGCAATTTTCTTCCGTTCTAGTGGCCATGTGTGCACTGTTGTACTTGAAAACAAAAAGACGGTTACAGCAAAGTGGTATGTGCCATCCTGCATGCCAACAGTCTTGGAAAAATGAAGGAGAAGCGTTAAGACAACGGAGTTTTTCTGTGAAATCGGGTCACTATATTAATGCATCGTCCCTATTTTCCAGATTTCGCACCTTACGGCTTCTTTTCGTTCTGCACAATCAAAAAGAAGCTCAGAGGTCGACAGAGACGATAACGTCCTAGCAGCATACAATGACTAGATTTTGGAGCTCACTGCTCAGGACTGGAAATATTGCATGTCCGACTAGTTCAGGAGGATGAAACTTTGTATAGAAGCCGAGGGAGAATATACTTCGAAAAGTGCTAAAAGAATGGTCTTTATAAGATGTGTGCAGCGTTCCTGGCTAAAAACTTTTAGAGAATCCCTCATAAGGAATATCACCAAAACAAAAGCAATATCAATAAAAACGTTAGGTGTTAACACAAATTCGAGCATAATCGGATACCAAGAGCAATTGGTTGTTCAACATGTTTGCCATATTTGCATTTCCAGTTATCTTCTATACATACAGCATAATAAAACTGTTGCGTGTCCGTGGTTGTTCAGGCATCGCGCAAAAACTACTGGACGGATTTTGATGAAACTTAGTATGGTTCTAGCTTACAGTCTGGGTCAACATTTAGGCTATATTTTCCTGCGGGAAAATGTCAAATTCCCACGGAAAAACACAAACACTGAAACCATGCAATTTTCAAAAGCTTGCCAAAAGATGTCGCACGAATGTTTTAGAGTGTTTTAAACCCCTCTATGGTTAAATTTTTCCTTTTGAAGTTAAAACAATGCCAACATAAAAGAATTCTACGACAAGGGTTGCCACCTCTCCGGTGTTGGGCTGGAGACTCCCGAATTGGACTTAATTCTCCGGACTCCACTTTCAAACAGCCATTCTCCGGTATTGCAGCCGTTACTGCGGGACTCGCAAGTTACTTTGAAGGTTTCGATTTCAGAAACAATCCAAAAACCCTGGCCCCCCCAAAACCCATGGATAAGGGGGGGGGGGGCATTTCAGGACGGTTCAGAATGTACGCCAGCCTGTGTAAAAACACATCATGATTTTGATAAGAGTCCATTTGCGCATAAGAAATGTTTAATTTAAAAGAAAAATTAAATTTCAATGAAAATGTTCATATCAATGAAAAATTATTAATTAGATTAGATGGAGAAATATTGTTTGACGAAGGTGGCAACCTAACTCCGGTTTTGATACTCTTTGTAGGTGGCAAATTACGGACTTCGAATTTTCCTTTGCGTATTGATTGTTGTTTAGTTTTTGTCCTTTGGCTGCAGTTTTGAACTTTTTTTTTGGCGCTGACTTTCTCCGCACTGAGTTCTACGTGAGCGAAGCCGCAGGTACAACTAGTGTCCATAAAGGACATTAAATTTGCAATATGCTAGATTATATGATCGTCGAGCCCAAACCGCTGAAGCTAATTACATGAAATTTTGACAGTAGGTTTATTTTATGATTTAAGCAGCCACTAAGAAAGGATTTTATTTTTTCTTTCTTCCTTTCGAATTGTATTTTATTTTAAAAATTCAATTTACCTACAATGATGATCCTTATAGAAGTAGGATGTCTCTTATACTATAACTTTGACTGCATTACCTTCTGATTTATGCAATTCTCTGTCCAGCGCCCATCACTCGCGTAAATGCATTCCAGAGATACTTGAACTTCTGCGCCTGTCTCAATGGGGCTTCCAACAGGACAATGCATCAATTCACAATGCAAAGTCGACTTTTGACTGGTTCTTTGCTAATGGAGTACAAGTGTTGAACTGGCTTCCCATATCACCTGATCTTAGCCCACTAGAAAATGCTTGGAGCTGCTTAGCGGGAGCTGTTTATGCAAATTTACATTTCCAACAACTTACGTTGAACACAATTATTCAACTAGCGAAACTGCAAGAATTTTTTCTTGCGACTATGAATTTTGATGTTCTTTTTTTATTTTGTTCTCAGATTTTGCATTCTTATACCATATGCATGACATTTTAATTTAAATAAACAAAAAAAATAAATATTTAGTTCTTCAAGTCTGCTATAGTCTTCTGATGCCTTTCCCCTCTTTTGTTACAATTGAGCGATTTCCGTTCGCAATGGACTGTTTCTTACGTACCATTAAAGAACGAGTTGAAATTATTTTAATCTAAATTAATATTGCTTGTTAAAAATTAACAGACTCCTTAGTTTTCAAAATATAAGTATAAATATATCAAAATCTGAATGTAAATAAGAAACATTAATCGTTTGCTTAAACTAGAGGTATTACCTATACCCATCAGCGATAATTCTACTGAAAATTCATGTTCAATCCGATTTTGAACCTGTCAAATGATGATATCTGACTCATTAAAAAGTAACGAAGATTTTCGTTAGAATATCTATAATGCATGGCCACCTCCGTTGAGGAGAAATTGCTTTCGATCAGTGTCAAGCAGTTTGCCACATATAATGAAAAAAATTCTTATCACCACTTTAAAAACTGAAATTGAATGATACGAATATATGAGAGGATCCCGCTGTTGCTACTTTTTCAACCAGATTTCTATTATCTGTTAAACTAATTCTGCCAACCCCCTTTAAAATCGTGTTCCCGTGTTATTGAATAGGGTGCCACTTTTTTCTACTAGGGGGCATTTCTTTAAATTCTGAAGATGTTATAAAAGAGAATTGCCAGAAGACGAAATTTAAAGTAAAAAATTATATAATCTCTAAAACTAGTTCCATTTTATCAGAAAAATTTATTAAAATTTAAAGTTCTTCCATAAGAGCTTTAAAAATGAACGTAGGCTTTTAAACAATAACTCGTCCTCTTTATTTTGATGCGCATACAATGAAGATGAACAGTATAAGCATGAGTATTGTTTTTGTTTTTTGATGATTCTTCCCTGACAACTGTCGTTTCATGCAACGCGTATTTATCAAAAGGCTTGGTTCTTCGAGAAGAAATTCGATATTGACGAAAGGCGAGAGGGCGGGTCGAACAAACAGATGTTCTTGAAAGGCAACGCAACCAAATCCCCGAACGCCTTCACGAAAACCCAAAACTCATCACCATAACTTCCTGCGGTCGTGGCCTCGAAACAAATGACCAAAACCAGATAAAACTACTACAACAACATCAAAATCACGAGACATAATGCTTTTTGCCCTCAATTACTAAACTTGACTAACAGGAACTTAAAATATATAACAATCTCTTAAAGCCTATCTCCGGTACATACAAAGTTATTTTCATTATTTAAATGTTTCTTTGGCTTGTTTCCTCAGGAACAGAACATATTAAAGCTTAATGAAAAAAAACCACAAAGTAATTGTTCACTCGCATTACACAGTGATAGTAAAATGAGAAAATGGCATTTGTGGTAATCCTAATTTTAGTAAAATATATTTTAACTCCCATAAGAGAAAATGGGCGTTCTGCCAAGAGATAATACGGACACGGCACAAACAATGCATATACGACTACGCTCTGACTAGAGCAGTGGTTCTTACTCACCTCTTTTGCTCAATTCCCCCTTTCACCATAGTTCAGAATATTACCCTTTGCAATTTTATAGATTTTACATAATCTACAGTACATCACATTTAATTGAATAATGGTCCCGATTTCTCTCTAAACCCGCTGAAATTTTCCCCTGGTTGAGAACCCCGGGTCTAGATCAACAATAGTACCAGAAAAGAGATCTCTAAAAATACAGGGTGTCCAGGTCTAATATTAAAGTAGCGATTTAGTACCTTAATATTTAAACAGAAATTACCCCCCCCCCCCCGAAGGGGGTGTTGGAAATAGCGGAAGCCCTGAGTTCATCTATTTTTTTTACTCTTTTTATCTGCACTTTTTTACTCCCATTCTTTTATAAGTAAATTAATATTATCGAACGTAGTATTTAGAAAATGCTTCTTTCCTTTCTCGCCATTTCCGATCGAATGACATCACATGGTAAGTTGCCATTTGAAAACGTTAATAGTTCTAAAGTCCACGTGACTGCTACCTCCACATCTCCCATCCATTAAGGACAATTCAGTCCGAACATCATAGTAATTTAGATCTTGACTAATGGAATCTAGATTCACTCCTTTACATATCTACAGAAGCTTAATTACGACCTTTGGTAACGATTTATTGCGTGGATGCTACAGGTCACGTGCACTTGACAGAAAGCAGGTGAAATGATGCTATTACATTCGCATTGTTGTGTTTCATTCGAAAGCAGAAAATGTCATGAAAAAATGTCTCCGAAAATCGGACCTTACTGGGAAGGGAACACTAATGCCCTTTCCGACGCTAATCACAGCTATTTTGCTATAATTTTGCATGTAAAACAAGAATTCTCTCTGTTTCAAAGAAAGGCATATCGGCAGTAGTGAATGGAAAAGGAAAATCCGAAAGGGTTAATTCCAACTGGCCAGAAACAGTAAAATCCTCAAGATCCCACAAACCGAACACCACAGATCACTCGAAAGGTGAAATAGCTTGTCCAGTATGAATATCCAGCAACCCAAAGTGGGATCGCAAACATTGTAGGAACTTCACAGGTTAACGTAAATAAAATAATAAACAAAGAATTGCAACCAGAAAAGCGTCACAAGAGTCGTGTTCATAAGCTGCTGCCAAGATAAGTCGCAGAAAGGAAGAGGAACTGTCGAGGCTCTATTAGGGTTATCTCGCAATAGAACGATGGAAGTACAGTCAACCGTTGACAACGAGACCCCTGAAGCGGCCAGTCTATTGATGAAAATGGATGAGCAGACTACGTAGGCCGTTCTTCACTTATGTGAAGTTAGTCACGAAGAAACCATTTCTCTCTCTCTCTCCTTTCTCACCCATTTTCATCAATGGACTGGCCGCGTCAGGGCTCTCGTTGTCAACGGTTGACTGTACGTTGGCACTTTGGATGAAGCTTACGTCTACCTCAACGACGGCAACAAACCTCGCGCGATTTTCTATCGTCCACGTGGAGAGAAGTCATATCAAAAGTGGTCCAAAGAATGTAAGGAAAATTTTTCAAAAGAATTTATGGTGATTGGGGGATACTCGTACAACGGAAAGCTCATAATCTGAAGAGTGAACAAGAAGGCTAAGGTGAACTTCCTTTACTATCAGCAGCATGTTCTCAGTCCAATTTTCCACGAGGAAATCCTCGCATTGTATGGAGGACAAAAGCAAAGTTTGGTTGAATCAAGACAAGGCCTCCAGCCATACGTCTAATTCGACCGCTCAATTTATGTTCGATTAGGAAGATGAAACTAGAATTCACGTTATACCCTTTCATGATATCCTTGTCAATTCACCAGATGCATCACCGATGGATTTCTATGGATTTGGATTATTGAAACGAGTTCTTGCTCGACGCCGTCCAACAACCACTGAGGGTCTCTAGAAAACCTGCAAACAGGAATGGAACAACATCAGCCTCGCCGTTCTGTAGACATCTCTTCTACAGTGCATAATACAGGGAAATAGTCCACAACTAGGGTCATCAAATAGAGCACGATCGTACTCAATCTTCTGTATATAGCATGTAGACCAGTTGGTCCTCTCTAACGCCCACCCCCGTAATTCGACCTCGGTTGGCTAATCAAAACCAAACTAAATAGTGAAGGAGGACACGCCCATAATATATTATATTTCGAAATTCAACCACCTATGTCAAAAAATGTAGAAATTATGAAGGGCAGAGACCGAAGGACATGGAAAGACCAATAAGTAGCTCCATTCTTCCGCTACTTAATAACTTAATCATGCATCGTTTTCCACATGTTTCAAAGAAACTCCAAATATTTTATCTCATATCTCATATTGCATAAACTGATCATAAGAGACACTGGCATAGACAGAACACAAGATGGCGTTTACCATACTAAATTGTAATGTATAGTAAAGCTTGCTGAAACAAAGTCGCCAATCACTGTTCAGAGGAGATACAAGGTAAACAACTACCAAGGCCTAAATATAAAGTAAACAACTACCAAGATCGACACTTTTTGGCGATCGAGTTGGCAGTGAATAGAGGGCGGCGCCCAATTGTTAAAACTAGCCGGACAAAAGGCTAAAGTATGATTTTCTAGGAAAAACTGGATAACAGCCGAAAACATTCTTCAGTGTCTATATGAATAAAAACTAGCATTGTATTTTAGCCGCTGTGTACTGGATCTCGCCATCAGCAGCAGGTAGAAAAACATGGTCTGTGAAATTAGCACGGTTATTAGAAAATAGCACACAATTTTTGTGTTCATTTAAAAGACAAATGGCAAAGAAATCACCACATATTCAAGAATTTTTAGGGGAAAAAATGGCTGCATTTTTTCAATAAAATTCTATTTGAAATATATAGTGGCTTCTTAAGTTTACTACTTTTCTCCAGCTAGATTTGATACTGCGACAGCAGAAATCAGATCAGCTTATCTTCAAAGCCAGATATTATTGGACTTTTTTATCTGATGATTGTTTATCCTAAGTTAACCAGTATCTCCTCTGAACAGTGATCAGTGACTTTGTTTCGGCAAAGTACACACTATACTATCTCTATGGCAGACGCCACGTTTTGTTCTGATGGCAGTGGCTCCTATGAAGAGTATCTGCAATAAACGAATACATCAGATAAAACTTTGGAGTGCCTTTGTAACATGCTAAAAACGACACATGATTACGTTATTACGTTCAAAAGTTATTGTTATAGTACAGATGGGCAACCTGTACAATTAATACCGAACTACACCATTTCCCAGTTTAACTATGCAACGTTGAATCTATTCGTGTGTTCGGTTCTTTTGTGATCAGTTGGGTGATCAATGGAGTTCTACTTCACGTGATTAGCTCGTTCCTGATTATGCCTTCATATTAAGTGACACCAAGTGGCCAATAAACGAAAATTTTGCTTCATTTGACAGTTGCTTTCTGAACGTGCAAGGTGGATTTCAACCTGTGTTCTTCGTCGGAAAGTGTAGGATTTTATTTTTTCAAAATAAAATCCCGACATAGAAGATGATAGTTTTCCCAAATTTTCGCCATACCAATGCTAAAAGTTTTTGGATTTAGAATAAAGGATAAAAGCTAATACACAAAATAAAAGTGCGAGACATAAAGTAATATATTTAAATTTTTAAAAAAATTTATTTTAAGAATCATTGGAAAAAATAAACTTACAATCTTTTCAGATTGGTCCAACAGGTGATATTCCCTTTAGTTTTTTAATTGGTTGTAATACAGGCAGCAGCCTTCCATGAATTAATGTACTAGGTAACCATAAAAGTTCGTCCCGTTTTTAATTCCGGAAAACAAAATGATGCACACAAAAAAGTAGCGTATCGCTAGTCCCCAGTCTCCAGTAATCCCCATTGGTATCTAGCACCTTCTGCCAACGTGGCTGTAAAACTTGCCGGTCTTGAACTCAAAGAAGTCCGTGAGTGCCTTTCGCAGGTCTGTATCATTGGTGTAGGTCCACGAAGATGGTTGTCCAGAGAATGGAACAGGTGATAATCCGTTGGAGCAAGATCTGGTGAATAAGGTGGATGACAGAAAGTTTCCCATCCAAGCCGCTCTATGGTTTCCCTGGCCACCCGCGCCACATGTGGCCAGGCATTGTCATAAAAGAAAAGTACCCCTTTGCGATTCACCAATGCTGCAATGCCTGTTGCACACGTTCCAACTGCTGGGAGTACAGGTCCCCAGTAATGATTTGGCCAGTTGATAGCATTTGGCGTCTAGTCCACCAGACAAAATAGACTACGGGGTTCATCAGAAATGGCAAATTCGCCCGACCTGAATTTCTGGAACAATGCCTTGCGGTGCGTTCATTCACAGCATCATCCCCAAATGCAAGCCACATTCGGCGACTTGATGCTGCTGCTGATAAGGCCACCTTGAAGTCATAAAGCAAACAACACCTAACCATCTCCTTCGATACCTCCATTTGTCTTCAATTCTGCACGAGATGTGATTGATGTGAATGCCCAACAGCTCTGTATTTATACAGGCTAACCTTCCTGCTCCCCCCCGACAGATTTTGGACCACACTGTACACTCATTTGCATATCTTCTATCACTTCTTTTTATGGCAAATTAACAGGCAAGAACTTTTGTGGTTATCTAGTAGTATAGCCAGACTCGGTTTGCTGTTCTTCGTGAGTATACAATGTGTCTACAAGCTCACATAAAAATTACCACAGATAACAATTTTATTTAAAAAAATACAAAAAAAACTGTAACCGTGAAGGTTTGTGAGGTGCAGTAATAAATATGTTTTTTAAGTATCTGAAAGTACACACCAAGCATTTGAAAAAGGTTTTCATTTCTTTATAGTTTATTTAAGATAAAAGTACTGAAAAATTAAAAAAAAAATTACAATCCCAGAACTGAGTTTAGAGAAATGTGTTTAACGAGCTTCTCGCGGTCGTACTCCAGGCGTTAAACTTGTACAAACAAAACCCAAAATAATCAAACGTCAAATAAGGTCGGATAAACGGAGCGAAGGTACAAAATTTGCGACTTCATTTCACGGAAAGAACACGCGAAAGCGAGAGATTAAAAAAGGTTTCATGTGGCAGCAATTCGTGAAACCTGTAAACAGACGAATTTAGGGATTAACATACAAGTCACTTAGGGGAGGGGGGGCAAGGCTTAATTACACTTAAGCCGAGCATTAATAAAATAATTAACAAATGAGCGGTGTTCCTCTGGTAACAGCTCGAATTAACAACAGCAATAAAAATACTGCTCGCGCCAGTAAAAAGGCAAACGGCCTTCCACCATCCGCAGGAGGCCTACCAACTGTAAAAAAAAAGGGGGGAAGCTCCACAACCTCAGCTATATTCCACGGTCCCCTGCTCTTCTTCCTCCCATCTCTTAGCTTTTATTATTTTATTTGTATACAGAAAGCGTTCCCAGAATTTCTGATTCTAGATATCCGAGTCGCAAAGGGAACGGGCTAATTTTGTTGCTCTATCGCGGAGTTTAGTGTTCTCTTTAAATCAAAAATTTAATCCCGACTTTTTCTCCCCATACGGCCTTAATATATAAAATGTATTTCTGTGTCTTAACCGTCATTTCGATTCTCTGTACATCCCTTCGAGGAAGGTTATAGGCCATAAACTAAAGGTCATAGGACCCTTGAAACGAACGGTCCGGCGTGATTGCCAACATCACGCAATAAAAACAAACAATTTAAATATATTAAATCTTTAAACAAAATATCCGTGGTAAGGTATACGTTGGTGAGCAAAAGAAAACTAAGCAGAGGAAATCTGCCGTAAAGAATAAGACTTCGGATAGGCCAACAACGGACAAATTCAAACAGGATTTAACAGAGGCCGCCTTTTGAGCTCTGCTCTGAAAATTTCGTCCTATACAAATGAGTAAAATAGTTTTAAGTGAGCATAAAGTGATAAGGGCATGTTTAAAGTCCTCGTCAAAAAATTTTTTTTGGAGTAGAACCTCTCAACCCAAGCCTCGACAAACCGATAATTTTTTAAGAATACTGAATCGAGATTTAAAATTTAAAATAAGTTTAGGTAAAGTTACCTTTATATAGCTTTCACCCTCTACAAGTATACAAATAGGACTTGCTGTATCCCATAATATGCATATCTGTTTAAAAAAAAACAAACTCAACATGTGCTGATTCAAAAGGCAAATAGCCTAAAAATAAACAGTTTTCTCAGGTGGAAGTAAGCAAAATATGGATGCTGAAAGCAAAAGGCAAATCTGTAAATGAAATTCCAAGTGAAATCGGCCGAACACCATCTGGAATTTATAAAATTCTAGCCAAGAGTGAAAACTTTCATGTGAACCTCGACGTGGACGTCCAAATGTGACTTCAGCCAGAGATGACAGAAGGATTGTGCAAATGGCTAAGAACCAAGTCTCTGTCTGTGAGACAAACTGTCGCAGTATGTTAACTAAACGTATCAAAGGACATAATTCACAGGTGTTTGCAAAAATATCTACATCTTGTTTACAGAAGAATGGTTGTAAGACTACCCTTGTAAGTAATACATACTCGAGAACGGTTGGAACGATGAGTGGCTTAGTGTATTATTTAGTGATGAAAAAAAAAATGGAACCTGGATGGACCAAATGGTTGGACATCCTTTTGACATGACCTGCGGACAGAAGAAGTCATTCTTCAGTCGTCAACAGAGAGGAGATAGTGTCATGGTTTGGGGAACGTTTGGCTGTAATGGAGTCAAGTTTAGGGATTATTACTGGTCATCGAAAACATGAATAATATCACGACACATTGAAACACACCTCCTTCCAGAATTTATTTTTCAACATGACAATGCACCTATTCACCTATCCAAATCTACATCTGCCTGGTTAAAAAAAAACCCAACAAAAAACATTCAAATAATGAACTGGCCAACACGAAGTCCTCACCTTAAACCGATTGAAATCTTTTAGGAAATTAAGTGTAGACCAGTAGATCCACATATGAATATTGTTTCTGACTGGCATCTATGTGGAAGACTTGAAAACTCATTAGAGATTGCTAGTAATAGTTTAGAGCCACAGATTCTGCAAGGAAAGGAAATCAATTTTTTCCAGACCATTTTTGAAAAAAAAAAAAAGCTTGAGTGCAAAGACAGGCCTGAAGAAATCAATGATGTGGAAGGCCAACGGCTGTCAACGAACGCATAGCACAAAAGCGCTTCAAGAAAGGTGGCACTAGCCTCGAAGACAAACCAAGTTCCGAAGATGAAGCCCTGCGCGAATAGATCGAACAGCAATAGAGTATCAGAAATCGCAGATTATCCGCAAAATTTGGCCCTTCCAAAGCACCATCAATCATCATTTCCACCAACTCAGACTTGTGAACAAGTGCCGCCAAAAAGTTCCCCATGAATTGCCTCCTATCCAAAGATGAATGAAAATTTGCAAACTAAACTAGCTAACACTCAGTTGGTGTATTTCTGGTACCGGATTGTTCACGTGAGTGAAAATGCATCCATTTCAGAGCTTTGGCTAAGGGAAATCAAGTTTGCCACCAGTTTTTTTTACCACTCCAGTCGGTCTTCAGAACCAATTGTCAAACGCGGGCGGCTCGATCAAAAAGTCGTACTGTGTGTGTTTGGTGGAATTTTGCGGTTGCATTTTCAGCTTTTTACAGATTTTATAAGTTCTGAAGCCTGCTACCACCACTTGTGTGCACTCCTACACAGTACAGCCAATCGGTCCAAGATCAATATCCAGGAATTTCAGGGAACTGATGTGCTAATCCCACAGATGAAAGAGATATACATAGGTATCTTTCATTTGTTTTGTTCCAATCTTGGATATAGCCCCTAACTTGCACCATCAAACTGGTAAAGATACTCGCAAGTGGCCCATTAAGAAGCTGAACTAAATATATCAACATAAAGAAGATGAACTAAAAATTAATCACTATTTTATTAACAAAATTTCATTTCCACTATTGGCAAGGATGATGATTGAGAAAAACTCAACAACCGGAATCAAACAGTATTTCCATCGTCAGCAAAAATAATTAATGCAGAATGAATGTTTTTCATTTAGGAAATAAAAGTCAAAATTTGTTATGCAGTGTTATTTGTGGTTTAATCTGAGCAATATAGACAAAATAAGTAAAAAAAATTAGTACTTTACTGCACGAAGGGGATAAAGAGCTTCATACGACGGAATGATTTTTAGTGGACCCTTAAGAAATATCACTTACAAAAATTCAACACAAACCATTAAATTACAAATACATATTTAATTCCTATTATTATAAACATTTGATTATAAACGCTGTTATAATTTATTTCTATCAATATCTCACATGTTAAAACAACTTATTAAACAAGTTGTAAAAAAAAATCGGCATTAAAAACTAATTTTCTTAACACTGTTTCTAAAAGTAAACCTTTTTCTTTGTTAAGCGTGTCGAGCTTGTTAATTCAAGTGTAATTTGTTTCACCTGTTCATGAATGAACACGGAAATTGAAAGCAAAAAAGAACAGGCGGGAAAAGAGATCTCACTAACAAGAGGCCATTACATCTCTGAATAGTTTGTGGGAAGAGAGAAAAATTAACAGGTGACATTTTAAGACAGGAAAAAAAAAAGTTTCTAATTTAAAGAAACGTGGAAGAAAAAAGAAATTGCCTACAACACAAAAACAAAGGTTGAAAAGAACTGTTGAAAGTAATCAACTTGAAAGGAGGTGAGCCACGACCTTCCGACATTTTTTCGTGTTGGCCAGGAGCCAAAACCACTCACAAAATAAACGAAAATGCAACAACATAAAACTCTCAAAGAAAAAGCCTTTTAAACGTACTTAAACAACAAACAGTTAAATGCATTTTAAAAAGCTGTACATCAACATCTCCATGTCATTATAAACGCAATGAGTGCAACAACTCTGCCCTACATGGTAAAAGTAAAGTTGAAATAATTCAGTGATATGCCGTAATCTTTTTGAGAAAATGCTCGAACTATACAATCCCCTACATTGCGACGTAATATCCCAACATTCCTGAAACTAACTTGGAAAGCGCAGGCAACAAAGAAGGAACTTCATGCAATTATAATGCAGAAGAAATTGTAGCGTCATAAACGGGAATTGCTGATTTTACGAATACAACCCCTGGACAAAAGTATGGAATAATCCGAGAAGCGTTGAAAAAGGGATTGTTAGAGACGTTGCTGTGTTTACATATTTCACAATACTTTTAATCTGACACGAAATAATACATGGAATATTGATACGTAACTCACATACAAAAAAGGAGACGCCTATATTATTAAACAAAAAATCTACAATGAGTTAACGATAGAAATGTATAGATTATGCTTCATGGAGGGACAAAAGTAATGAATAAAAGTGGTTAATAAGGCGTCGGTCCAACTTTTTCTTTACTAACAGCTTCAATTCTGCGGGGGAGTGACAACACAAGCTTATCGGTGTATTCAGTCTCAACGTTTTGCCAGCACAGCCGAATGGCTTCCTTCATTTGTGGGAGATCTGTAAGCTTCTGTTCATGTATCATTTTCTTCAGTTCATGCCAGACATTCTCAATGGGACTGATGTCAGGGCTATTGGCTGGCCATGGGAGATGGTCAATACCTTCGTCGTGCATAAAAGTTTTAATCTTCCCTGCCCTGTGACATGAAGCGTTGTCATCTTTATAGACAAATGATTCGCCCTGGAAGTGGTCTTCTGCTGTCTTCATCATGAATCTTTCCAAAATTTCAAGAAACACACCGGCGTTCACATTGGTCGTCAGAATTACCATTTCTCCAACACCCTTAGAAGAAATTGAACCCCACAACATTACCCCTTTCGGAAATTTGATAGCAGAGAGAAGACAATCAGGTGAATATTTCTCGTCCGATTTTCTCCACACATGATGACCATCATTGTCTCCGTGATCAAGGCATATTTTCGTTTCATCTGTAAAGATGACTCGTTTCCAATCACTCACGGATCAATTCCTGTATGTCTTCGCCCACTTCAGACGATCTCTTTCATGTTTAGCAATCATGCATGCAGGGTTCTCCCCAGACCCTTTTGCACGGGCGGGCCGCCCGGCTGATTTTGGTAACCGCCCAGCTGAATATTCGAAAAACTGCACACCACTGCATAATATTTTATTTGCCCGCCCGGTTATTCTATCTTTCCACCCACCTGAAAAAATTTTCTGGGGAGAACACTGTGCATGGGTTTGGTTATGGCTTTCCGTGACCTGTCATCGTGTTCATTCACTCGGCGTCTGATTGTTTTATCGCTCAGAGCAATCCCCATCTTTGCACAATGTCCACTTATATCATGAGACAAGTTAAAAAAGATTTTTTTCACAAGTTGAATCAGCGTTCTGTCATCTCGTTTGGATGTAGCTCATGGTCGACCGCTTCTCTTTATATTCGCTACGCTTCCAGTTTGCTTGATTTCTGCCAATATTTCAGAGACAGTTCTTTGGGGACATTGCATAATTTCTGCAATTCTCTGCTGACTGTTTCCTTTCCTTTTAACAATAACATCTTTTGCTGCATCAGTTAATTCTTTTTCTTTTGCCATAATGATCGCAATTTTTACACGATACCAAATTTGAAATGTTCATCTACATCTATGGCATTCAATGATCTAATCACTAAGTGATTTTCATGCTCATGGAAGATCTCACTACGTTGACAGAGATGATTATTCCATACTTTTGTCCCTCCCTGAAGCATATTCCATACTTTTGTCCATACATTTCTATCGTTAACTCACTGTAGATTTTTTGTTTAATACACGGGTAGCCAGAAAATATTAAAATTGAGATATTAAACTCACCACAATTTTTTTCTCCGTCCCCAACAATGGTACGAATGCGAAGCTTGAGATATGCATTCTTTGAAGTTTTCGGAGTGCGCCCGCAAAGTTTTTCCGTTTCTTCCGACAGATAACGTACGTGCAGCAATGGAACAACATGGCGTCGTGTACAGGGTGATTCAGTCAATTTCTGACAATTTCAGTACTATGATTTATTGACCCATTAATGTTTACAAACTTAGCATTTCAGTATGATATTTTAGGCAGTTCGGAGTTTTTATTCCCGTGGAAAAGTCTTGATGATATGCTCAATTTGGCCACAAAGAAGGTTTTGAACTGCTCGCAGCCGAATGGTGAAGTTGTTCATAACTCTATCCAGGATTTCTGCATCCACAAGGGTGCAGCAGTCGACGATGCTTTGTTGCAGCTGGTCTAGGATTCTTGGTGCTGTAGTGAACACACTGTCTTTAAGGAACCCCCAGAGATAAAAATCACATGGGGTCAGGACTCGTAGGGGGCCAAAGAAAGCCACCCCCGAATCGATCTGGAAACCTGTTTGAAATGACACGATTTCCGAATTTCCGATTGAGAAAGTCTAGCACTTCATTAGTGGTGTGAGGCTTAGCCCCATCCTGTTGAAACCATTGATGTCGAAGTGGTATACGCCTCCTTCGCAGCTCGGGGATGAAGAAGGTTTCCAACATGTTAAGGTAAGCCTGTAACGTTACGGTGCCCTCAAAAAAGAACGAACCAATGATGCCTCTTTTGGAAATCGCGTACCAAGCCATAACCTTTCGTGGATGAAGAGGTGACTTATGGATCTCATGAGGGTGCTGGGAACCCCAAAAACGAACGTTGTGTTTATTAACGTCACCTGACAGATGGAAGAAGGCCTCATCTGACACCCACAGGTTGTCCACAATGTCCTGATTGGCTTCCATTTCTGCTCCAAACTCCATCGCAAATTGCTGTCGCTTCTGTCTTCCAGTGTCTGTTAACTCCTGATAAACATGGATCTTATACGGAAACAGGTGTAAATCCTTTCTCAAAATTCGCCACGTCGTGGTATACGACAGCCCTTCTTCAATGGATAGGCGGCTAACAGTTTTTTGGTAGGGGAATCGACCAACCTTGTGCGAACATTTTCGACAACTTCGGCCGTTCGAACACGAGCTTCGCTCCCGCCTTTTTTCTTGCCTTTAACACATCCAGTGGCACGAAATTGCTTGACAAAATCCATGATTGCTTGCCTGCCTGGTGCGTCTCGACACTTATACTCCTTCCGGAACTTTCTTTGCACGGTTACAGGTGATTTTATCTCGAAATACCATTCGACAACCTTGCATTTCTGCTCTGTTGATAAAGCGGGCGCCATTTTTCAACAATACGATTTTCATGCAGCGCCGTTGCAACAATACAAACTCCAACTATTTAGAAATTCGATATGGCTCTCATATTCTTTCAATTGTTTATCCCTAATGCACGTCATTCGAGTGAAATCGAGGCCAACGAGAGACAGGCCAGGGCACTCAAAAGTCACATGATCATCAGGGTCCGGGCAACAATCCATCCTTCATTGTTTCCAACAAGTGAAAAACTACCGATTGTTAAAATCCAAGATGGAGAATATGAAAGATGAATTGTTGGCTGGACCCCGATGATCATGTGACTTTTGAGTGCCCTGGCCTGTCTCTCGTTGGCCTCGAGTGAAATGGTCAGAAATTGACTGAATCACCATGTACGTTACAAGCAGCGTGTCGTCATTGAATTCACACTGCGGAGCAAGAAACGGTTGGAAACATTCACAAACGTTTTTTGTGCAATTTATGGAGCATCAGCAGTCGACAGAAGTACGGTTAGTCGCTGGGCACTGAGGGTGAGGCCATCAGAAATCGGTTCAGCGGAGCTCCAAGATTTGCCGCGGTCGGGACAGCCATCTCGGCTGCACACCTGACAAGATGCAGCGTGCTGATGCGCTCAGTCGTCAGGACCGACGCAGAACGACTCGGCAGTTGGTGATGGCGCTCTCAATCAGCAAAGGAAGTGTAGATGAAATCATCCGTGCTCTTGATTACACAAAAACGTGTTCACGATGGGTTCCGCGCTGTCTTACGAGAAAAAACATTTCTTCTGAGTTGCTGCAACGTTTTGAAGCTGAGGGGGAAGCCTTCTTGTCCCGGATTGTGACAGCTGATGAAACCTTTTTGCACCACCTTTTTTTGTCCTGGGTGCACCATTTTGTGCCCGAAACAAAACGACAATCGATGGAATGGCGTCATCCGCACTCTCCACAGAAGAAGAAATCCAAAGCAACTTCTTCTGCTGGTAAGGTCATGAGCACTGCTTGTGCCATATTCATTGATGTGATGCCGAGAGGTAGCACCATTAATTCTGAGGCATATGTGAACACATTAACCAAACTTGAGTTAAGAAGCGCTTCCAGTGTCTTGGACGATAACGCTCGCCCTCACACAAATATGAGGAAGTCGGAACACATCACGAAACAGTGTTGGACAGTGTTACCCCACCCACCTTACAGCCCTGACCTAGCGCCCTCAGACTTTCACTTGTTTGGGCCATTGAAGAATGCCATTCGTGGAAGACATTTTGAGGACGACGAAGAGGTTATTCGCATAGTGAAGACATGGTTGCGTGAACAGAACAAGGAGTGGTACCGACAGGGCATGCACGCCTTTGTGTCTTGCTGGAGGAAGGTCATAGAACGGGACGGAGATTATGTGGAACAAGTGAAGAAAAATTTTTTTTCAAAAACAATGCTTATGTAAAAATTAGGTACACATAGCGCCATCTCTTGAGCAAACAAACAAACATAAGCAATTCTATTTCATATTAACCTCCCACCCTTTGGATTTTTTGAAATTTTTTTTTTTTTTAGATTCATGCATTGTCACCGACTTTACGTATGTCACCGACTAGTGGAAGGGGTTGAAATATTGATCACAAAATTTCATCCACCAAACATGACCCAGATGGCGAAAGTTATATAAGCGTTGTAAAATAGGGAGTGTAGATGAAGCATCATTCTTTCGTATGTATAAGTTTGATTGTGTTCAATAAATAATTGTTGAAGAATAAAATTGTGGTGCATTACTTTCTGGGCTACCCTCGTAATATAGGCGTATCCATGTGACATACCAATAATCCATAGCAATATTCCATGTATTATTTCGTGTCAAATTAAAAATATTGTGAAATATGTAAACACAGCAACATCTCTAACTATCCATTTCTCAACGCTTTTCGGATTATTCCATACTTTTGTCCAGTGGTTGTACATTCATGGACAAAATTATAAACTCACATACACTTTGCACAAATTTTAATGGATAAGAAATAAATTACTTTACAAAATCGACTGGTGGATATAGTCAACTGTCAAATGATCATTAAAGCTTGTCTTATAGTTTTGTATCCATAAACGTTTCAAAACTTGGAGAAAACAAAAAAGATGTACATTAAGCTTGGCCAAAATTATACACCTACAAACTATATCCAATATACATTCTCAATAAAATGGCTCTGTCCGCTTTACGTAACGAATTGAAGCATTTTAGAATAAAATTAGGAATAACCGAATATTTGATCCTGTGGATAGCTGCTTGTTTAGGGACGACCCAAAGGCTAATTGCATATCAGAATTACATCTCAGTGTGCTATTAAAGATGTGTTTTATGTCCAGAGAACCGTTTCTCGGGTATTACAGAGATGTACACTCATCTCTCATGTAAACAGAAAAAGACCCCCCCCCCCCCTCCTCTTAAAACAGCAATATTGAACTTCGCTAAAGAAAAAATGTCCTGGGCTCACGAATGTCATGGAATGATTTTTTTTCGGATGAGAAGAGATTTAACCTATAATAGATAACCTTGATGGATAATCTTGATGGATGGGATGCCTCTGGCAATGATCTACGAAAAGAAAAAATTCAAATGAGTCGTCAAGTGAATGATGGTTCAGTGGTTTGGGGCTCGTTTTTCACTATGCTAAAAGTGATCTGGTAGTAGTCGATGGTCGGATGAATTCTTAGGGTTACAAAAGGCTTTTAGAATAACAACTTGGGCTTAAGGTGAGATTCTTCCTTAGAAAAACTGGACTTTCCAACAAGATAATGCTCCCTGCCACAACTCGTACTTTCATGAAAATCATACCAACTTCTTTAGCTTGGCCAGTAAGTTCCCCAGACCTCAATTCAATTGGAACAGTGCAATTATGGATGGATGGGAAAGTATTACAATGTAATAGCTTCATAACCTTCTTGATTCAATGCCCAACAGAATGTTTGAAGTTACCTGAAATTATGGAAGCCCACGAAATACTAAATAGAACGGAAACAATCTGCTTTATAGATTGAGTTTGTTTTTCTCAAATTTTTGAAAAGTTTATGACTAGAAATTTGACCGCACAAGTTTTAGCGATCATGTGATACTTGAATACATTTGATAGTCAAGTTTATAAGTGTAAAATCCTATTTTATCCCATCTTACCGACGCTTTCTTATAAAGAGGCCGGACTTTCCATTTTTAAACTTAGCCATATCTAATTTTATTCGTTATGACTTAGCTAAAGGATAGGCAGTTCTTTTAACGCTTTCTAATTAAGGATTCTTTTACAAGTTGAAAATGGAAAGTAGAATTAATCTAAACTAATGGTATTTTCCATGTAATAAAAATGTAGAGATGGAAGTAAACTTGACCACTCGAATGTTAAAAGTGAAATTTTACAATTTCTACGCGATGTTCGATTGTGTAGTTTTGCATAATTTATCCTCAATATTTAATAATGACAGCATACACAAATCTCTACTCTGATTGTACCACGAAAAAAAAAATGGCGGCAAATTCAAAATGTTCTTCGCCATTATTTTGGGACACCCTTTAGATATAAACGTTGGAGGCGTTTTCTAGAAAAAACTCTGCGCAGATGTTGACATTCGATGACCTCAACTAATCAAAAATAATGAGCAAATATGGAAACAAAAAAATACAGTATATCAAATTCCTCGTAAAGATTGTCAATTTAAATATAACGGTCAAACTTTTAATTTGAATAAAAGAAAACCAAAGAGCAATAAGATTAAAAAAACAATAACAATTTAACAAATCACTGCATATTAAACAACCACATTCCTAAATGGCAACAAATAAAAATTATAACAAAAGAAAAAAATTACCAAAACAAAGATTAAAAGAAGTTGTCTCAATAAAATTATACCCCAATAATTTAGCACAGGCGTCTAAGTAACAATTGACAAATAATAAATTAAAATACACAACAATCAAAAAATAAATTAACAATAGACATTCAACTAAACACCAACAAGACTCATCTTAACTTAAAATCCCTTATAAAACAACTGATGATGACACTTGACTGCTTAATATTTATTTACATTAAATTTTATTTTCGTATATCATTTTCATTGCTATCATTTTCATCGTCTGTATTGTTACAAAATTGAAGATACATAACATTGTTCCATTTAATTTATAATTTTCAATTTACCACCACATCCGACTGTGAGAGCTTGTTTACAATTTGGGAAGAGAACTCCAACGTTTGACACCTACATAACAGTCATCTTACCACCATAGTCAACTAAGACTGTTTTCATCTGGACTACTTCAGGTCTTCGAATGTCAACATCTGCCAGAATTCCTTCTAGAAAAACCCTCCAATGTTTGGATCTATAAGAAGTCATCGAAAGTTTTAACATCCGAGTGGTCAAATTTACTTTCATCGAACTGAAAAATACAAAGAGATATCAGAAAATAACCCCATTCATTTTTTTTCAAATGCAACTACAAAACATACAGGTAAACAACTGAGACTAAGTGCAGCTGAAACTACACGTTTTTATCTACTTTTCCACAAAGGAACCTTGACGATTTATAGGCATTTATCTCAACGCTGCACCAGTTTCAGAATACCCCGCTCATAGAACTCTGTCGGCTGTGAATACATCCAATGGCGCACGGCATATTTGAGGTCCTCGTCAGTCACAAAGCTCTGACCATCCAGAAATCTCTTCATGGGACCAGAGAGGTAGTAGCCTGAGAGCACTAAATCCGGAGTGTAGGCTGGGTAGTCCAGAACCTGCCAACCGAAACAGACCAGTTTTGCTTTGACGACGTTGGAAATATGCGGGCGTGCGTTGTCATAAAAAAAGTGGAACATCGTTTCCCCTTTCTGATCGCTTATCCCGAATAGCACGCCGCAGTTTAGTCCACGTTTCACAGTAGGTAGCGACGTTGACGGCTGACGCACTAGGAAAGAACTCTACGAGTAGGATTCCTTGCATATCCCAAAAAACTGTAAGCATAAATGGTGTTACTTTCTGATATCCCCTCGAACATTCCATCAATACATTTTTATTACATGAAACATATCACATTATTACTTTAGATTCATTTACAAAAGCAGCATATACTGAATCACGATAAAAACAGATTCGTCAGGTACATAGGACAATAGCAGCCGGAACCGACGGCTTTACGTGCCCTCCGAAGCATTGGGGTACAGAGATGGAAATCCAGCCAATGAATTTGTAACATGGGTTCAAAATGCTGTAGGGTCTCCGTTAGCCTGACTGACAGCATGCTAACTGGTGGACACTGTTTTGTGGACACATAGGTTATAATAAAATGACCTGGAATAAAAATTAAATAAAATTATCATTCCTAGTCTAACATTTTGCAACAAGTTATTTTTCAAAATTGTATTACTATTATTTAAAAACAATACGTGCTACTTTGCATTCACGTCAGTTGATGCCCAAGCATTCATCAAAGAATGCTGTAAAGTTGGCAGAAGAGATGCTATTGACGGATGTGTATCTCCAATAAATCTCAAACATCTCTATTGGGTATCCGGGCTCTATGGAAGACAGAGTAGATGGTGAAAATCATTGTTATGCTCAGAGAACATAACCCGTGTCAGTCTTGCACAATGGACTTGATCGGCATCAATATTCTTGGCTATGACTCGGTCTTCAAGGAATGTCAGGGGACCGTATCGAACCAATAAAACATACCCCATACCATCACACTCCAACCAGAACCTGGAGTTATTGAGTTTAGGCAGGATAGACGACTGCTTCATGAGCTTCTCGCCATACTCTCTGTTGGCCATCGGTTCAAAATAAAGAGTCGTCCGACTACATTACCCTTTTCCAATCATTTGTTTACTTTCCAGCCTCACCGCTTCCTACGTCACTGCCGGAATGAGAGGCTTTCGTACAGGCCCTCAGCTCGCCATCTCTATTCTATTTAAATCCCTGCGCACTGTTCTAGTGGATATAGGTTGGGACGAATCTTCAATGAACTCTTCCTTCATTGCTGCACAGTAGACCTTCGTTGTCGCTTCACAAGCCTTCTGAGAACGCCGTCGGTTACGGTTCTGCACGATTGTTTTCGATTCCACGCTGTAGAACTTGCGATAAACATTGCGGGTTCTGCTTCCACTTTAGAAATCTCTCCTTTCGAGATACTGATCAGCTCTGCTGTCTTCGTTATCGTGGCACCTGCTAGCCGGCTTCCCACAATTGCGCCTTAGCGAACTCAGATAGGTAATTCGCTTTTCTCATACTAATATGAGTACAGATTCCATGTGCAACTCACGTGACCCAGGTAATTTTGCACGCTCTGTACTTACGGCGCGTGGCATTTACATTTACATATTTCATGCCGTGTTTTTAATTCACTGGCCTGGCAGTGTAGCAGCGTTAACGATTAAACAAAACCTCGGCCATAAAACTAATCCTTACAGGCACTAGCTTAACTAATATAAATGTTGTCTCTTTTTTTTTAAACTCTTCAACAAGTGCACCGAAAATCAAGCTGAATCCCCGAGATCTTCAAAATTGATTTCTCAAATTTTCGCCTCTCCCCGATCTTATTGAGCGCTGAATTGCGACGGGTGGTATTATGTTTGGTTAGTGTATTTAACTTCTTATCCTTTTCCCCTCTTTAGCTCCTCCAAGGGCTTTGATTAACTTCCGTCATTAGCGAGGCCTTAATGGTTGTTCACGATAAGGGTTGGACGACGGCGGCTGCCGTTTTATTATTCGATGCGCTTAATTTATGACCGAGCCAGAGCGCGTCTGTTTATCGCCACCATTCCCTTTTCCCTTCAAATGTTGACTGAACTTAAACAGCTCTCATTAATTCCAATCGACGGCTAGATAGAGATCACCCGCCTCCCGTCTTCCTCCTCCACCACTTTGCTTCAGCCTTTTCATCAGTGCTAATATGATGGACAATGCTTCACAACAGCCTACGACGGGTACCTGTTCGGTGTCAATTGTTCAAATTTGAGAGCTCGCTTCTAAATCAGCAAAGCGATCTTTAAATTAAAAGAAGCATAGAAAATCAAAATTATCTTACTTAATTTCAAAAATTGTTTTTTAAAGCTAGATAATATAAACACGAAGGCAAACCAGAATAACGTAATGAAATTAATTACGTGAAAATTAATCACAGCTGAACTTCAGATACGTGCACCAAATATTTAATTTCGAACTCATCTCAAACATCTTCCATTATAAGATAAATAAATATTTTTCCTCGATCCACACAATAACTATCGTTAGAAAAATATTTGAAGAGCTCAATTTCAAAACGAGTTAAACGCCATTTCAAAAGCGTTAACAATTGCGCTTCAATGTACGGTTGGTAAGGCACATCCCCGAAGCAAAATTATCATCAAAATGAGTTATGTAGTATTTCATTTAAACTATCTAACATCGCAGTTTTTTCAAAACGAGTTATTTTCATGTTAAATTCCGATCAAAGTGAACTATATCCATCGAACCAATCACAACAGCGTAGTTTCCCTAACTTCCGCAGCATAACGTATGCGCAGTTTTGGGTATTTCACTGTAAACCAGGGCTATACTGAAAGAGGACGATAGTAATATACAAGATGTTAGCGTGGAAAATGTCAATAAAGGAACAAGAAAACGTCAAAAAGGGAAAAATAATCGACTGGAAGAAAAGGCCAACCGATATCTCGATGCATTCGATTCAAATTTCCGGTGGGAAAACCCTTGCAAGCATACAAAATGTGACAGGCAACTTGGTCATTTGAGTGCGACGAACTCGAGCTACCCGATGTCCTGTAGTTCAGGCAGGAACTCTTTAAAAATGAGGGGAAAGTAAGGCAAAATTTATTTTTGTTGTGCAAATGTCGTCAGATAAAGTAAAGCGTCGTCGAGTAAGTAACAATTTAAGGAACAGGAACGCTTCATGTAAATTCAAGATTAAAACCTGTAACCAAAAGAGGGTGCGAATTTGCAACCAAACTTTTGTTTCAATAATTAAGCCTATTGCTAACAGCCGGCTTAAAGAGTAATATCCATAAAGCTCCTTCAGCCTGAACACAACCACGATATTTTCGCAAAGTTTTCGTAATCGAAGAATCGTGAGAAGTTTGCGATTGGAAAGCGCGCCGAACCGACCACTACAAACCCCTGGATAAAATTCAAACAGCAAAGAGAATCATCTTTGACAAATCCACTGATAGGAAGGGTACCAAGACCATCACAGCTCGAAAGGAAGCCAACTACAGGTTAGATACCGGGAGAGAAGAGAATCTTCTCAAGAGGGGGGAAAAAAGCACAGTGGGTCGACTCCCCCCATTTTGCCTAACAGATGTCATATCAATCCACTCAAGCTGGACAACATTCTGTCACTCATGGATAAGCCAATTGGAGCAGGAAATTGGAAGCAAGTTTCTGAGTTGAAAGAGTTCTATGAGTCGTTGACATTTCAAAATGACGCAGAAGACTGTGAGGACAGCTATCCAGAAGCCTATAACTGTGGTAAAGAAGACACCTAAGACTTTCTGCTTCTGAAGATAGGAGGAAAAATTAGATAATTATTTTTGTTATGCATTTTTTCCATCAATGCTGTTTTAATGACAATGAGGTAACGAATAAAATTTTTAACAAATTAACTTAAATCCAATTTTCCAAACAAAATGATTTTAATCCAAACTTAATTTACTATTATTATTAAAACTAGAGGCATTTGAAATCATTAATTCTGCCAATTTATTTGCATTACTTAGCTTATTAAATGATCACAATGTTAATTTATTTGCACTCGTTTTTTATTCAGCACAAAAAATTCGACTTTTCCCAATTTCTGGTTAAGTGGATATACCTCATTTTGATATTTAGTTCTTCATTTGTTCCTTAGATAACGAATGAAGAAATTGGTTGGAAAACCGAAAATGTTCTTGCCAAGTCTCACTAAGCTGAAGTAAATAAATAAACACTTCCATTAACAGTGAAATTTAAATTCAGTAAGTGTCTAATTACAAGTAATCAGATTTTGTACTCTTAATGAAAATGATAAAGGTAACTGTGGTTTTCTAAGACTGGGAATACATTCAAGCGGAATATTCGAGCAATAAGCACGAAGAAAGACTAACAAGGGAATCCCTCGAACATGTATGTCACATATTTCCACCAAATTGAAATATGTTACACATCTACAGCTAGTACGGATGCTTGCAAAATAAGAAAATGCGAAATTTTGTTTCTTCAAAATAAACCGAGAAAACGAAAAAAATTTAAGCTCACCCAAGCCCCGAACCTTTGCCCTCCTAAAAACTCTTTCAATGGTCCAAAAAGGTGATAGTCGCAAGGGGAGAGATCCGGGTTGTATTGAGAATGTGGTAAAATATCCCATTGAGTTCCGTCAGTTTGGCTGTGTGTGGTCTGGCATTGTCTTGCAGAAAACAAATACCACTGGCAAGGAGTCCTGGTCGCTTTTTCCTTAGTGTCGGCTTCAGGGACGTCCTCAAAATATCCCAGTAGTAGGGTGCATTTATGGTTCGACGTTTTTCCAGAAAATCGACATGAATGATACCCTTAATGTCCCAGAATACAGTCGCCATCACTTTCGTTGCCGACGGTGTCATCTTGAATTTCTTGGGTCGTGGTGAGTCAGTGTGTCGCCACTCCATGCTGGCACGCTTTCAGGAGTGGTGATGAATCCATGTCTTGTCGGTGGTCACAACACGCCTTAGAAAGCTGTCACCTTCCCTGTCATATCGCTGCAGCATCATGGAACAGATTTCCACTCGGGTGGTTTTGTGATCCTCGGAGAGTTGTTTAGGGACCCATCTGGCACAGATCTTGTTGAATTTCAGCTTATCGTGGATGATGGACTCCACACTGCCAGTGCTGATGTTCAGTATTGAAGCCAATTCTCGGACATGAATCCGCCTGCTGTCTCTTATCAGCTCATTTGTTCGTACGATGATGCCATCATTGACAGCAGTTGCTGGCGTTGCCTTATGATATTCATTCCCGGTGGATTCTCGCCCTCCTTCAAACTTTTCGCACCAACATGACTCAGTGTCAAGGGTTTTTGAATAAACGAACAGAGCGGGACGAGGGGATGAATTTGAAAGTAATAATTTAATTAAATTTGAATGATGCAATTATGAGCTTGATAATTGCAAGATATTACAATTGAATAAGTAGATTAAAGGTAACAAGTTTCAGTCCAAGCCAATCGCTATCTCTTCGTGAGGGGAAGGGTTCGTCTCTGCACGGGCCTTATTAAATCCAAGACTTGCAGTGTCGTCTACTGGGTTTGTCGTCTACTGGACAAACCGTTGCGAGATGGCGTCTGACCACGTGGACTTGAGACTTGATATCCGAGTTACCGCAATTTCGGATAGCGGCAACCGCTCTGGGTAAATCGACCGGGAGGAGAAGACTGTATGGGATAGAACAGCGGATTAGAATGATGGCGATACAGGTAAGAGTTCTAGCAAATTTAATCACTGAGTAATGGCACAATATTAACAACACGATACTAATATTACCAAGGGAAGCGGCTCCAAAGTCCAAGCGCGGACAATCGCGTGGGCGCCCAACGCTACTGCCGGCTATATTGGGATGGGGGAGGACCACCTCCAGTGCCTCCAGCCTCCATGGGAGAATGTCGTATTCGGTATTAGCTCGTGTCAGGTCGTCTGCGTTGTCGCCTATGCAGACTCGCTGGGACTAATTTGATGAAGCGAAGTTCTCTATAGGGACGGTCGTCTTGTCAGCAGCCTGGTCACTGGACTCATCAACGACGGCCAAGTAGCTCGCTGTATCATGTACCCCTTGCGGTAGCACTGGCTGAGCAACCTGGGCAGAGTGCTGCTTCACCGGGCGTCTTCTACGAGTATCGGAAAGTATGGCAACGTCTTTCCTTACATATGGAGAGCGTCTACGGTCATGAGCATTTTCGTCAGGCGGACGTGTCGGTCTTCTCTTTTGACTGAGCACCTCGTCGACTGGCGGACATTGGCGGTCCCTGTCATGCCTCGAGCGTGTTGTCTTCGATCTACGTCTCGGACCTCGGCATGGGCTTCGGGACGACGACTTTAGCTTCGACGGACCTCTCCTTGCTTCTCGCCGGACTCAGTGACTGTCTTCAACGGACTTCTTGGGACTATTAGTAGAAATAAAATGCAAAGAATTATTGAGTTTGCAAGTCTTACAGTTCTTTGTCCTCGGTCCGTGGTCACCGCTCCTCGTCCTAAGTCGAGTTCCTTCATCGATCCTATCGGTCTCCTGTCGATCTTTCATCAGGTGCTCATCATTTGCTCTCTCTCTCTCCTTTTCCGTTCTCCGCCTTTTATTCTTCCTTGGTGGATCCTGGGCCGATTCTGCGCCGTGCGTCCGCCTATCATCTTTCGATTCTGCCTCTCTCATCCACCAATGGTCTTTTCTCTCTTGTTTGGCGGGTCTACTCCATGTGGAGGGGACGGCTTCTTCTCTTCTCTTCTCTTTTCTTGTCAAATCCTTTCGATCTTTGTTATTCTTTACTTTTCTCTTTTTCGGATTTGACACTCAGCTGTCTTTGAAGTCTCTCATGAATGTCAGATGCTTTCACACCTTAGTTATGGAGAAACTTGATGACTATTCGTTGTTCTACTTTGGTCGACACATCACTGTCCGCCATTTTGTTTAAACAAACAATCGGTTGTCATGGCAACCGGATGAGTGGTGCTGCATTTGCATGACAGGCGATGGTTGCCATCCCAACAACGAAAATTTACATTTTTACAACAATGAAATTTACAAAAAATAAAGTCCAGGCCAAATTTGAACGTCCCTCGTATATAGGATAATGGATACTCGGTGACTAGCTCGTCAAGGTCCTCAAATTCAGGTGGACTCGCCTACAAGCAGCTGCACAGGAAAAAATCCGAAACTTCGTTGATTCTGTGTTTGACTCATGCTGGTGGAGGTTTCACAGGATACTCACCTTTTACACAGATATTGTTGTACTGGTCTGAAACTTTAATCACTTGTATGTTATTATTCTATTGCCAAGGTGTTGCAAAACACTAGTCATAGACTTTCGTCACCTACCATGTCTCTCAGTTTTTGCCAGCCATTTTCAAAATTCGTACTTTTATAAATCTGCCCGTACAATTACATCAAAATTCGTATATTGTACAGAAAAATCGTACAAGTTGGCAAGTATACCGCTGTCTTCTAAAATAAGTAGTAGAATAAACATAAAATCAACAATTTTTTATTTAATAAACATTGAACTTTTATTCAAAGTGTTTTCAGAGATATCGCTAAAAATAATTTCGTTGCCTTCGATTTTCCGTCTCTTACAGACGTCACTTAGTATCATTGTTGTTGTATCTCAGCACGTGTCCATAACTTAGCTTGTGGCATGAAAACCATAAACATTAGCGGTGTCTTCGTACTTTCTAAAAATAAGCACACACAATTTCACAGAATTCCATTAAGAATAAGTTCTAAAACCGACGTCTTTCTTCAAATGTTGACAAATTAAATTAATATATTCGAGGAAATGTTTATTTTCTTCCCCCTTAGGAGCTTCCAACCTACTCCTTTCAACCCAAACACCGTGAATTAAATCCACAAATCAAATTAAGCCTTTAAAAGTTGTGTCAACTGATTTTTGTCATCTATGTTTTAATAAAAACAGAATGCGTTGCCGCCGCCTAATGCATTTTTACCACACCTTTTCCTACCCTCCCTTCGGTAAACAACACCAATGCCTCGTGTGTGCAGGGCATAATTAATAATGACCATCAGTTGGCATTATTGATTCTCTCTCCCGGCGTAATTATGTCGGTGATAATTAGATAATGGACAAAATAATTAGTTGGAGAAGGAAAACAGGGCGCACCTAAAAACAAACGGTTTCAGGAGAAACGAAAATGTCATTTCACGACGAGTGCTAAGGTCAGCGGAAAGGAGGATGGAAAAAAAATCGAACTGAAATCTTTTCCTTCCAAATGATAATAATTTGAAAAGAAAAATCGGTTGCTTAGGAAACATTTGTCCTATTGACCGATTGATGACTCCGTAATTTAACTTTCTTTTAAGACACCTTAATTAGACTAATTACGTCTCAATATGAACGCTCAGATAGACTTTACTTGGTAACAATGCTAATTACTAATGGCAATACACAACGCCATTGATTAAAATTAAACTAATAATGATATAATTAATAAAATCTGAAACTGCGAATTAAATCTTAACGCCGATTCACCAATATCATTCATAACACTTAATAATCGTAATTATTTATTCAAGATGCTGACTAAGTTAACCTCATAAAATTGCGTCATTTTTTTTTCTTTTTTGTTGATCAAATTCGGGGAGAGAGTTCTAGAATAAAAAAATAAAAATAAGTTGCTTAAAGAGTTAAAAATAAAGAAATCTATAAATATAAAGTTTGTCTGTGTTTGTTTGTGCGTTTGTTTCTTATACAAATCTACAGTTTTATACGTTCTTGATGAAATTTTGCACACTTGGTCTTCAAAGCAAGAGGAAGGCCACTGTCTATATGGGATTTCAAAAAAGTAATAATTATCGATAATAATTGGTATTCAATATGATAGCAGGGCAGAATTTTTAGAATTATTCTGTGTTGCTATCACCATTGTTGATAAAAGCAAGACCGGCCTATTGTTGCACAAACTTTGCCTTGCATTGCTGCAAATGACGTGAAGTACCTTACCAACTTCAAGCGATTTTAACATGATAATGTTCAAAGACTGGAGGTCATTCTGAAAAATGCCTGATACAAAAACCGACCCAAAAAAGCGTTGCGGAAAGAGAAAGAACAATTCAAAGTTATGCTTTATTGTTGCACATTTAAGCATTGTAGGCGCCGGTTTGAAACACGCGACGGTACTGAAAAATCACCTGACTACTGTAGTCTGAGAAACAATTTTTATTTAAAATCTTTACTACAGGATATATTAAATATAAAAGTGTGATATCAGATCGTGTCATTATACTTCGCAGTCTTACCTGGCTCAATTAGTTCGTTAATTCAAAAACAAATGCTGTGCAAATTTCTGCCGCAAACGTTGAACTCAACCCAACTGCAAAAAACAGAAATTTTCAGTCGGGCAGAAGAGACGAAAACAGGAAGTGACGTCATAATTTTTTTCTGTTTTGGGGTTTCTGCCGTTGTTTTTTACGCATGTGGGAACCACGCTTTAGATGCAGTAACATTCGCCGCAGACATACAAATCCAAGAATTCTATCAGATTTAGGAAAAAGTTTACTCAAAGAAGCCAAATGTGCTTCCATTGCCTTTTTTTGTGTTTCTTTCCATTCAAATGGTTTTGAGCTACCATTAGGAGAAACAGTACACAAAAATAACAAGCTGAACAGCATAACGAATAGAATTAACAAGCATGACGTCGCAAATTACATCACGAAACCAAAATTCCATAGAGATCAAGGAAAAATGAATTTAATTTTAAAACATTTTTATGAGAAAAAAAACCGAAATTGGGATTAAACCCCCCTATCACCCCCTACACGGCCAGAAGTATCCATAAAGCAGGTGGTTCCGGGGTATGACTTGCAGGGACAGAGTCTATAAAGGGACAGAAACCACGGAGCTTGGATTTTAGTAATAGTAGATATGTGCGATTACTTGCGTAATTTTCTGACGCATCCGCAAGATGTCACTGCGTGCATTTTCGTCCACCGAGTCGCATGTTTTTGGGACTCGCTTACAAGGAAAAAGATGAAACGTTAATAGTAGTTTTAAAAATTAATTTTCAAAAACTGTTTGTTTTCTTCTTACTGTTTATTTACCTTATCTTAAAGGTAAACTCCACGTAAAAATTCGAATTTATTTATTTTTTTTTTGCATCCAGGGTTATAAAATATATATCATTCAAACGTTTTCGATTTATCTTAATATCTTATTAAGAAAATTGCCTCGGAAGATTGAAACGTCCCCTCAGGAGAATCAGCGGAACAAGAAGTCATTTCCTGCCGCGAACTGCTTTTTGATTCTAGCCTCGTTTCAATTCTACCTACTGCAAGAATTTGCTTGCCTTTTTTTTATCAGAATGTCTTTAAATTGTTCTCTGATTAGGCGTGTAAATAAAAAATCCGATAGACTCTTCACGTTTCATATATTTCTACAATCAGAATCGATTAAGAAGCAGTGGATTACCTTTTGCCAGCGAAGAACTGGTATCCAAATGCATAGCGTGCTCAGTTCATTTCGAAGCGTCGTGCTTTTTCTATGATCCTGCCGTTTTAAATTCACTGTCATTTAAAACGAAATTCATTGAAACTAGAGTCTGTTCCAATTCTAAACGGGCCTAATTCTGGCGATCTACAAGAACAACGACTTGGATAATTAGACATTTGCTAACTGCAGAAGGAATGAAGTAAGCCTAGCTGCTGTCATAAGGTACGTGTATAAGTAAATAATATAACGAGTAAACTTTTTAAAATACGAGTAAATAAGATAGGGCATCGTTCCGTAGACAGTTTAATGCAAGCCCGTTGTTCCAATTTTTTTTCTCGACGATACTTGTTTACGTGGGTCACTACAATGTGTGTCTGAACACGATTCCGTAACCCAACCAAAAAATATATGTACTGTTTTAAACTTAACAAACGATATACAAATTACACTAATAACACAATATAACACACCCATCACTTATAAATAGTGAACAATAAAGTATATGACAGAAACTTAACACGCGGTCGATTTCAGTAAGCAGAATTCGCTACGAAGTTAGTCGATTCGACAGGTGCGCTGTTATTTCGCATATCCGCCACTCGCCTGATTTTAGCATTGGTTGCTACGAGGATAATCACACCTATTAATTATGTGAGCAGTTTAAATTTTACGTGTCAGACGACGTCACGGTGCAATCGTAAGGTATAATTCGAGATTGTCCAGTCAGGATTATACGAACACTTCTTGCTTGTCGTTTAAATACTGTAAGTATGCACGAACCAAATGGTAATAACAATAAATAACATTCCTATACGAAATTCTACAGCTTGTTTGCTATGCGAGCTATGTATAAATGTGCAAAAAGATAGAGTATAAAAAGTCTTAACGTTCTTTAAGACATAATTAAAATTGGTGCCCCACATACTAACAGATCGTGCATTACATACAGGCACAAGAATTTTGATTTTACAATTATGAACTCATTTACCGAATTTCAAGAATGAAAACAAACAATATTTATATATCAATTAATTTATTTATTTATTTATTCTAGGACAAGAACTCCCATAGAGCCATATGACCTTGTAGGCCGACAAGTAGGGCTCTCGATGGGCAGTTACAAAGATATAAAATGAGATTAGATACAATATATTCAAATACAAAATAATAATATAAGTTTTCAAATCAAGATGATAGTGTACAGAATAATAAAAATTACAAGGAAAAAATGAAACATTTAACTCTCGTTAGTAAAGAAAAGATTATTAGATAACAAAAAATATTTTACAATATTTTAATATTTATATGATAAAAATGACATGCACTGAAAATTAGGATAAAAATGTTACGAGAGCTAAGAGGAGTGCACTTCTATCTAAGTGATAATGTTCGTTCAACATTTGAAATATTTTCATGGCTTTATTTACGAAGTAATAATAATTAGGCTAATTTTTAGGATATCTCAATAGTAATAGAACGTGAGTAATTTAGATCCCATATTCATCCATCTTTCTTAAATCTAAGTGGTCTTCCAGTGAACAAATGTTTACCAGTGCTCTTCTCAATTCTTCGTTTTTTTCTCTAGCCCTGGGCTGAAAAAGCTAACAAATTTTGAATCTATTACTCGCCCTATGACCCTCTCCCAACGAGGATAAACGATCACTCCTCTCGTAGGAAAGGAGTTCTTTCATCTGACATCGATTACCTACGTGTGACTGGCAGCTAATTATCACGGAGCTAATTAAGCCTAGGCTTGTTTGGGCAATCACAGTTTCTAGCAAAAATAGTGGGATATGTCCAAATTCCAAATTCTAATATGGTCGAAGTTTCCTTAACTGCCAAGGTTGTCACCAAATAGGATGTCGACACTTCCTGCTAAACTAAATTGGCAAATGACAAGCCATTTTAGCTTAAAACACTATCTGGAGATACTGTGCAAACAAAACTGATATCTTAAAATTTTTAATGAAAGAAGTTTAATTTTTATAAACCTCCCTCTATTTAAGAAAGTTATGGAAATAAAGAAATCCAAACACTATAGATTAATCAAATTATTTGTATTACAGATTTGGTATAAATTGTATTAATAAAATTGCAATATTACATAGGCTATTGTAGATTGAACAAAGCTGTTTATGACTGAAAATCCGCGAGATGTTCGAAAGAAGATTAAACTATTTAAAAATAGCGCGTCAACCGGTACACAACCCATAATTATCCATGCTTTGAAACATACTGCATTTTTATTTTAAGGCTCTTTGTTCTTCCAGCGTGGACGATGTGATCAACGACGCCATCCTGCCGATTGCGATTGCACGCTTCCACTAGGTGACAGCACCTTGACGATGCTTTTAAACGATAGGGGAAGGCGACAAGTTCAAAAAGTATATCCACTTTTCCCACCACCTACTACAATGTTTTCATGAAAAAATAAATGTTACTTTTTGATTTTCCCTTGTAATTTTAGCTTAGTTTAGCTATTATATGCCACCGAAATGAGCACGTGCACAAGTTGTTCGGCATGCAAAACCTAAATTGTGATAGACAAAAATCGATTGTTGATAATCTTGTTTGTTTTTTCTATTGTTTGTGTTACCAATTTGCAAATGCCTTATGTGGAAGGAAGTGATCTGGCAGACAATTGAGCTTACCTACAATTGTTACGTAGTCTCTGAAATTTACAAACTGAAACGGAAGTGTACTCAACCAATTCTCATGTAAAATGGCTACTGTAATTAAGCTTTTCGATTTCGAAAAGAGCATGATAATAGGATGCTCCATAGAACTTATGAGTATACAGCATTTCTGACATCCGACAGGTTCCAAAATCAACTGCATCGTTTGCTATCAATACGTGGAAGAAGGGACTTAGCAGGAATGAACATCGCCCCGGAAGACCCACGAAGCTGAAAGGGAGCTGCAAAAAAAAAAAAACAGGACCAGTCCCATGCATGACGTAGCAAACGAATTTCAGATGGTCACCAATATGCAAGTTTCAATGCAGACTCTCCGTAAAGAAGCCCATGCACATTTGGATACTATAGTCGAGAAGTCGATCATAAACCTCTCACCACAATGAAGAATTCAGCTCAGCACCTGAAGGAGCACACAAATGGAGCGATCTCGCAAGTTACTCTGTGCGATGGCGCCACTGCACTCTACGCTTCCGGTTTCTTGGATTCATTTGCTTGAATGCTAGTTGTAATGCTCCGTGTCGCATGTTATTGGCCTACCACTCTCTTAAGAGTGAAGGCCTTTGTTTTCGTTTCAGAAATTCAAATTTATTTATTTTTGCTGAAATCGACTTAAAAACTCATGATTCGTAAAGATATGTTGAAATTTTGAATAAAACATTTTCCGTCTGTACGTTTGTATGTATGTACGTATGTGACCAATTTTGTGCAACTAACTCCTCTGAAACGGCAAATAGCCGAACGAAATAAAAATTATACATACTTAGAGGGTTCCTTAAATTGTGCCTTAGCGTATATTTTATGTCAATTGGGTAAGCCTTTTTCGAGATATTAATTATTTTCTAAAAATTAAAAAATGGCTGTAGCGTTCAAACCAGCGAACAAAACTCAATAAACTCGACATGTACATACTCCTCTCGTTAAGGCGAATTTTTTTTGTAAATGACTTGTTTGGATGTGATGAGTCGTTTTGGAGTTATTTACTATCCCCTCCCCCAAGACCCCCCGCCGTCAATTTTTTTTTAATTTTTTTTAAATTTTTTTTTTAGAAATTCAGACAGTGGGTTCTTAAACTATACATTGACCATTTTTTATGGAAATGGGCTAAGCCTTTTTAAAGAAATTATTATTTTTTTTAAAAAATGAAGAAATGGCACAGACATTCATTTCAAAGCTCCAAACACAATATAAACGAAATGAAGAGCTTCCTCTTAATGAAAAATACGTGAATTTTCTCCAAACACAATTTTCTTTTAGACGTCTTATGTTTCGATACTGTATGCCACGCTTAAATCGTGAATATCACGAAAACTGTTGATCACAAAAACCTTAATAACGTCAAAACTCTTAATGATAGAAAAATGAATGATATTGCATTCGATAGTATATAAAACAAAGCATGATTTAGACTTTGACCGAATTCATGCTGACGTCATCGGCTGATGCAATCGAAGTACAAATTTGAGTCAAAAAATCTGCTTTCTGGCAGAGATTAATTTAGTCTAGCTCCGGCTTCCACGATATTTTATGTGTCATTTGTTTTATCTTTTTGCGCTTTATAAAATAGCTTAAAAATTAAACCCCAGTGTTTAATAGTATCTAAGATATCGGCCTTCGAATTGTGGAAATTTTGCCAAAATTTCAGAATTTCCAAGTTTATGCATAATAAAAGCCAGAAAAATTATAGAAAACGTCACAGGTAAACAGATTTAGAGATGGAGAATCCATGAAGACCCAGATGTCCGATCTTGAACGTCTACGGGCTCAGCAGGAACGACTGAAAGTTGAGTCATGGCGCCGCCAAAGTGAACTATAGCCCGATACGAATGCGCCAATAACTTCCACTGTTCAGTTCGACGAAAATAACATATCTGATGATATAAACGTTTCAACACAGAGTGATAAAATCCAACCCATGGAGGTCTATAATGAGCCACAACCGTCAACATTAGCAGCATCTTCATCAAATGCGATTATGTATGGAGCGAAATACAGGGTGACGCATTTATCTTGAGACAACTGAATATCTCGGAAACTAAGCATTATATGAGAAAATGTACAAAATCAAAGTGAATTATTTCGCGGGGAAAATTCATTAGTTAAAAAATTACCCCTCCCCTTGTGAGGGGGGCTGGGGGAGGGGGTAACTTTGAAATCTTAAATAGAAACCCCTATTTTTAATGGTATATTCAGATTGTACACAATATTTGAGAAATGTTTTATTATCAGTGTTTTTTTCAATTGATCCAACCGTTTAGAAGATAGAGGCCCTGAAAGTGTTGAACTTTTAAAGTTTTGAACCCAATTTTATTGATAAATTTAAACAGATAGACAGTGGATCTTACAGATATTCCTATTCTACTTTTTAATGATCTTTAAGAATCCGAAGTCAGAATTTCAAAAAATCAAGGGTTTTGGTGCACAAGTAAACTTTTGGGGGCAGCAGTCCTATGGAATCAATCGTGTGTATTGAAAAATATTGGATTTTTGAAATTCTGACTTCGGATTCTTAAAGACCATTAAAAAGTGGAATAGGAATGTCTGTAAGACCCACTCTCTATCTCCTTGTCTTCATCGTTAAAATTGGGTTCACAACTTTAAAAGTTCAACACTTTCAGGGCCTATATCTCCTAAACGGTTGGATCAATTAAAAAAACACCAAGAATAAAATATTCGAGAGAATATTATGTACAATCTGAATATACCATTATAAATAGGGGTTCATATTTAAGATTTGAAAGTTACCCCCCCCCCAGCCCCCTCACAAGGGGGGGGGGG
>JAHWFO010008480.1:4476950-4487034 GCA_023313115.1 Rhysida immarginata
AACTGAAACACCTTCGCAAATAGCACTGGATACCCCCAGGGCTGAATAGAACCTTCTGCTAGGTAATTAATCGTATGCATATCAATGAATCACGTGTCAGAGGTCTTGGTAGTCACTCCAGTAGAAAAGTTCGATAGTAAGCTTCAAATTGTCTGTGCAGAGCGCTATAATGGGAGACATATCCGACTTCAAAAGAGGGCAGATTGTTGGGGCGCGTCTAGCAGGTGCATCTGTGTCCAAAGCTGCCACACTTTGTGATGTCTCACGTGCTACAGTATCCAGGGTGATGTGTGCATATGAACAGGAAGGACGAACCACGTCCAGGAGGAGCAACTGCAGGGGAAAACGGAAGTTGTCGGAAAGAGACGTCAGGACATTGACCAGGATAGTTGCACGAAAGCGGAAAACCACCGCAGCAGAAATCACCGCAGAAATGAATACACACCTCCAGGAACCTGTGTGCACGAAGACAATCCGTCGTTACCTGCATAAATCCAACATCCATGGCAGGGTTGCTATACCGAAGCCTTTCATCAGTAGTACAAATGCCTCCAAGCGGGTTCAGTGGTGCCGGACGCATAAAACTGGACGTTGGATGACCTCAAACGCGTCATATTCTCGGACGAGTCCAGCTACACTGTCTTCCAAACAACAGGGAGGGTATTCGTCTGGAGGAGCCCCTCTGATGCCTACAACCCAGACTGCTTGGCACCCACAGTCAAACACGGAGGTGGATCAGTAATGGGTGGATCAGTAATGGTTTGGGGTGCAAACTGTGCAGGACCTCTACCGATCCTTCCCAAGACGTGTTACTGCTGTGCTGGCTGCCCACGGTGCCCAAACACCTTATTAAATAAAGATTTTGGATTTCTACCAGGTGTTTCAGTTTCAATGTCCAATACCTGTAGATTACTTACGAATAAATGGATTACGATTGAAACATGCATTATCATCGAGGAGAAGACGATTTCGACTAAAGTCTGTGCAATAAAAGAAAAAACTTGGCGTGGTGCTAGAATGTGCTTATTAGCCAATCAGAAGCCTAGCTGAGCGCTCAGTCAGGCTTCTGATTGGCTAATAGCAGATTCTGGCACCACGCCGGTTTTTTCTTTTATTGCGCAGACTATAGAGTAGCCTATAAGGCCTTTTTTTAATACTATAGGCTACTCTAATTTTGACTATACGTGCCTGCTATCTGGTGTGAGATTTTAAAAATTGATATAAGTGGAAACAAAGCACACTGCCCACAGATTACCGAATATGTATCATCTGCTTCCCGATCTCTACCACTATATTAGGGTCCTGCTACGACACTCAGTAAAAGTGTGAAGAGGAGCGTAACAACGTCCGTGTTCGAACAAACTAAGACAAAATGAGTAAACGGAATTGCAGTGTTCCTGAATGCCTGAATTATTTCCCGTAGGCTCCTCCGGAGATTACATGGCACTGGGTTCCTGAAGATAAAGAATCTCGATCAAAATAGATCGTAAAAATACGTCGTGACTTTAGCGAGAGATTTGTGTGTTCTGCTCATTTCTGTGAAGGTGACTTCACTCAAAAAGAAAATACTTAAAGAAAACAGCTGTTTCTTCCGTGTTTAAATTGATTCCAGAAAAACAGCAGTAAATATACTTTATTTAAGCCTGCTCACTGGCTTAGAAGCATTTTTCTCTGTAGGATCCAGCAATGCATAGCATTGTGCATCGCGACCCTCAAATCTTTTACATAGCAATTCACCAAGTATTTGTTAAATACTGGTGGATTACCTTTTTGGAATGGGTGTTTAAGAACTGGTGAATTACCTTTTTCGAAGTGGATGGGCTTTCTAGTAAATTTTTATGCTACTCCATCGCATCGATATCAATTAACCATGCTGGTTTAGTAGCCTTGGTGCGTTTTTTCCACGTAATGCAACTGCTAATGCTATCAATAGCTAGCGCTGTAACGGAATGCGCATGCGCAAAAAGTATGGTCGAAATCGTCAGAGCAGTCAGGAAATGAGCGAAATATTGATTACAAAATTTGCGCACCAACACACAAACATGTGAAGTTAAATAAAAATGTGTAAAAATACTTAAATTTGCCTTAAAATGATAAAATCAGATTATTTAGGGAATAAAATTTAGAAAAATAAATCTCGCAATCAATAGAAATTTTTTTTTTTTCATTTAACCTGATTTCATTTGCAGAAGACAATTTAAAGATCCCACGTGACGATTTTAATGAACGTCAAAATATGAACGCAAATCAGAGCCGTGGAGTCATCTGTTGCGCTTAAAATAAGAAAGTTAAAGACCAGGATTTTATTTCTTGCGTCCTCTTATTCACTAGCCCCTTTCACTGATTTAAACGGTTGTTTACTCTCTTTTCTCCCCTGTTTAAATGGACACTGAAAAGACTTCACAAAAACAAAGTTGCCATAGCAGCAAACGGGTCCGACGAATGAAAATAAACGAAAAACACCCCCATTAACCTTCGCCGGCAACCATCCAACAACACGTAACAAATAGTGCTTCGATTCCTTACGAGCACATAACCCGCGGCATAGTATTTTGCCGGCTTTCCTTTTTTCTTTATTTTAAATTAAGCTATCTCCTTTTGTTTCGAGTGGAACAACGATTTTAACTCTTCTTTGTCGCTTTTTCATTTTCCTTCCCCCCCCCCCCCCCCCCTCTTTTTTTTTTTTTTTTTCCTTCAGCCCTTGCCAGCCAACGCTTACTTTCACGTAGGAGAATAATGCCTGAAATTTTTCATTACATTAACGCAATTTGTGGAATTGGTAGGATTGTTTGGTCTTCTCTTTAATGAAATTAAATGGAGCCCCATGCGTGGGCTTTATTTTAACTTATAACCTCAGAAATTAATAAGTGTTCACCAAATACTTTTTCTCTCCCTCATCTCCCCCCTTTCCCCCCGCCTATGAAGGTAAATTAAAATTTTCGAAAGGAAAACTTTACTTCCTATTTTTTCTATCAATAAATGATCTGCTTTAAAAGTTTTGAAAAGCTTAGATGTGACTTATGGAATACTAAAATAGAACGTTGATGTGCTTAAAGGTTATAGCCATAGATCTTCAATACAGTTGATAAAGTTTTATTTATTTATTTTTTTCAATCAAGTATTACGTGTAGCAATTTTGACAAAACAATATGAAAATGATATGAAATAAACGACTTATAATTTTCAATACGTTAATATTATCCAAATGAATCCAAAATGTACTAACTGAAGGAGACTAAAATGAATAAAGCTAATTCCGTTAAGAAAAAACTACAAAAAATGCTTTATTGTTATGGTGAAGAAAAGAGAAGCATTTTCATGTTATAGCCGCGAAATAATATTTTTTAAAATTTTATCGGAAATTCAGATAACTTACCTATATCTCAGCATACTTAAGAGAAAAATATATACAGGGTGATTCTGAAAAGGTAATAGGGTACATAAAACTCTGTAGACCATTAAAGTTTGATCGAATTCTAACGAGTCGTTTCCAAGTTACGCACTCAACATCGTTAACACGTGCTGGTTAGTATTCGCATGTGAGCACTCTTACGATTTTGAATGCGTAACTCGGAAACTACTCGTTGGAATACGATCAAATTTTAACGGCATACACAGTTTTATGTACCCTATTATTCCTTCAAAATTCCTTATTCTAGGCGTTGCAGAACCTGAATTGTTAACTTGTTGTTCTTGGTGGCGGCATTTTTATTTCTGTTCATATCTCAGTTAGCGTTCAAATTCGGACCCACATTGTATTAGAAGAAAATGTTCATTCTGGTCACCTCTGTCATTGCTACAGTTATACACACTTTTTCAGAATCACCCTGTATAAATATAAAAACTAATTGACAATTGATAAACAATAACATAAAAGTGAAAAACAACGATGAAAATCAATGAAAAAATAAACATAATGAATAAAGAAATTTATTAAACTTCAACAATATTAAAAAAAAATTAAATAAATAAAAAATTACAAAAACCATGAATCTATTTGAACAAGTATAAAGGAATAATTTTAAAAAAATTATCAAAAATATTTAACAATAAATAAATTTTTTAAATTATTATCTTTAAATGTATTCAAGTAGATTCACATAATTTTGTAATTCATTATTTAGTTAAAAAAAATTTTTCGGTTATTGTTGAGTCTTAATAATTTTTTTGTTCATTAAATCAATAATTCCTCAATGGTTATTTATTAAAAATTGAAACACCTTTATATAAATGGAATTCGTATTAGAAGTAAATTTTAAAGGTCTTAGAAATATTCTCCGAAAATTTCTCCATCTCGCAGACGCTTACATCACGAAAATGTACAGGCGTTGGACAAAATAAGTAAACTATAAAATGTTACTTCTGAATTTGGGAGATCAAAAATCCTTAAAAAAATCTTTAAAAACCTCATTAAAAAACCTAAAATCACATAAAACCACCTCAAAAACCAATGAAAAAGGTCAATATTTAAACTATCAATTTTACCCCCAAATTTCAGGCGCACCCAAAATTGGGAGATCAAAAATCTTTAAAAAAATTGTATATTTAAAAGTACGAGGGTAATTCAATAAGTAAGTTACAAATCGAAGTTGCGACCTTCATTTTTTAATTAAGTGCGGGAAACTGTTACCGCTAGATAGCAGCACTATCTAGGTTTTATTGTGACGCACAATGAACGTTCTGTGCATGACTGTACAAGACGGCGGCGTCCCTGAGTACATGTACCACGATAGAACAGCGTGCCGTCGTGCGTTTTTTGTGGGCAAAACATATGGAAGCAAAGGATATCCACAAGGAAATGCTGTCCGTGTATGGTGAACATTGCCTGTCACGTCAGGCAATCCATAATTGAGTGCAGAAGTTCTCGGAAGGGCGGACAAGTATCGAAGACGAACATCGAGCCGGTCGGCCGGTGGAGATTGCCACGCCAGAAACGTTGCAGCGCGTCGAAGACATCATCCGAGCAGATAGGGTGGTAACCGTCGACGCTGTAGCAATCGCTATTGGTTGTTCACGTGGCCAGGCTTACGAGCAGCTAGGCTTCAATAAAGTGTGCTCCCGCTGGGTGCCACGCTAGCTTAGGCCCCTTTCACATGACGCCACCACGGCCGCGCCACCACCCTTTTTGGTGGCGTGTTCAGATTCTCCTGCCACCAACGCGGCCACCAGAAATGAGTCACCCTTTATTCACGGAAATAAACAAACACCCAGCTGGCGAACTGGCTGCACAGGTGTTTGCGAGGGGTGGTATAGGAAATAGTCACCCTTTGTTCACGTTGCCCCAAACGATTTGTTACTATGGAAATCCCCTTTCCTCAGCTCCCCAACAATGGTGGTGGCGCGACGTCGTGTGAAAGGCTCTACTGTGTGCACATCCCCTCTTCTGGCCGCGCGTCCAATGGCGCGGTCGCCACCACGTGTGAAAGGTTCAACTGTCAGCAGTGTAACGACCCGGCCGCGCCACCATGGTGGCCTCGTGTGAAAGGGTCCTTACACCACAACACAAAAGCCAGAGAATGGGCTTGTCAATGCAGCATCTCCAGCGCTACATGCTTTCTCGGATTGTCACTGGTGATGAGTCTTGGGTGCACCATTATGAGCCTGCGACGAAGCGTGCCTCCATGCAGTGGAAACATCCCTCGTCCCCAGCGCACAAGAAGTTCAAGGTGACACCATCGGCCGGGAAAGTCATGTTGACGGTGTTCTGGGACTGCTCACTGAATTCCAACAACGTGGCCACACAGTTACGTCTGCCTCGTACTGCACGATTCTGACGAAACTTCGTGCCGCCATTCGCCGGAAGCGACCAGGCCTCCTCAATAAAGGGGTGTTGCTGCTGCATGACAATGCCCGTCCTCATAGTGCCAATCAGACCACAGCGACGCTGAGGTCATTCAAGTGGGAGGTCCTCCAACATCCACCTTACAGCCCGAACCTCGCCCCGAGCGATTTCCACTTGTTTGGCCCTTTGAAACATCTTTCGGGAGAACGCTTTTCTGACGATGAAACGGTTGAAAGAGCAGTGCGCGCATGGTTCCAACAGCAACCAAAAGAATTGTATGCCACAAGTGTCCAGGGACTTGTGAAACGGTGGGACAAGTGCTTAAATTTGTATGGAGAATATGTTGAAAAATAAATGTTGTTTATATGTCATTATCTCCATTCATTTCTTTTCAATCACAATTCGTAACTTACTTATTGAATCGCCCTCGTATTATAGATTTTATAAGTTATAATTATATAAATTTTTATTAATTTTTTTATATTTTACTTTCCTTATTCTTACCTTTTATTTATAACATATCCAATATGAGCCTCGGCTCTTGGATAATTTTCTTTTCTTGGCCCTTGGCATTATTCTATATTTTGAAAAACTTTGTATAATATACTAGCTGAAGTACCCGGCATCGCTCGGAGAAAAGTGTAGTTTTTCATATTTATGTATACAGGTTTTTCGCGAACACCCTGTACAAATTTGGGGGGGGGTGAGAGCGGGATCAAATGTAAGCAACATTTTCCTCTTTCATTTTTTTCTCTGGGGCATTGTTTTTGACATAAAAAATGTTGGATGTCGCGTAGACGTAATATGAAAATCACGATCAATCATGTAATAAAAAGAACAAAAACATATTGCATACAGTACAATAATGTGACTTGTTTTTTATGAAACATGCAAATATTTTACAATAAGTGTTCTAATTGACTCCCTCTGGCATGAATGCATTCTTTACAACGTCACCGCATGGACTGACGTACACGTTCAAATGTTCCTGGTTCTTCGCGAATCTGGTCCGCAGCTAGGCGATTCTGACTACCAGCTCTTCGTCGGATCCCACAGGTGTCTCGCATACGAATGTCTTTAAGTGTTCCCACAGAATATAAACAACTTACTCCTGCAGTGAGGATTTCAACATTTTTTATCTCAAAAACAATGCCTCAGGGGGAAAAAATGAAAGAGGGAAATGTTGTTCAAAGTGATTATCATTAGCGTTGAGATATTTTTGAATACGGCGAACAGTTGCTCCTATCCATTTCCTAGCAAACTCTTATCAGTAATCTCCTATGTTTAGGTAGCAATTGTGGTCTTCCTTTATCGGGATCGTCTTCATTCAATACATGTAATAATACTGGGGTGTAAGCTTTCGATTTTGCTGTTACGGAAAAATTATAGATGATATCTAGTAAAGTGCGTATGGATTTTTTTGGCGGACTCTGTAGAATATAAAAGATACATTGTATTCCCGCGCGAAAGACTTGCACCATTGTTGATGCTGTTTCACGGAACAATCGCGAAAGTCTTCATTAAACAAAGAAAATAACGACGTTACAATTTTTAACACTGGCAAAAATCCGATTTAGATAAAAAATAAAAGCTACAGTGTCTCATGCGAAAGACTTGCAGTCATTGTTGATGCTACTTCACGGAATAATCGCAAAAATCTTCAAACAATCGCTTGGCAAACAATTGTCAATTGTTTCAAATCCTAGACCAACCAGAAAGCCGAATGCCAGCCACACACATCTCAGTTTTATACAGGGTGTTTTTGAATTGAGTACAGATTTTTTGGGAGATGATAGAAAAGGGCCTTAGAAGTATTTTTAAAAGCTTTTTATAACTTTGCTGTGTTAGTTTGTTTAGGTTAAATCTTGTAATCAATATTAAACCAACTTTCCGACAAGCTAGGGAGCTGCAATTTGACACACTTATGCAGAATCGATGACAATTTATGATAAAGAAAAAAATTTTCAAATCGGTTCATTGGTTCGTGTTCTAATGGTACTAACTCATTACTACGAATTGATTGTTGTAACAATTGGACATTTCGTTATGGCGAGAGGTAAATGTATCTGTTGTTTATTGTTGCAAAATTAAGCTTTATTGTTACCACTAAATAAAGCATTATAAAAGCTTGGTTTGATAAAACCCTTTTTACATAATCTTGTTCGTCATATGAACATGGGGTCCCCGCAGCTTCGTTTACTTACAATACTGCATTGAACAATCAAATGACACCGGGACGCAGTGTGCGTTGGTAGGCCTAGATTATTTTATTTTTAACAATTAACACAAGCAATCTACTGTATGACTTTTACAGTAATTGTTCCAAATGACCGCCATTTGCTTCATAGCACAATTCGCAACGCCTTATGATGGATTGATGTACGCGTGGAAACTGTTGATTTGCACGGTCGGTGATGTCACCTGCTGCCGCGACAACACGAGCCGCCAATTCTTCTTCGGTATCTACGGGTTCGGAGTATACCATTGATTTTATGCTTCTTCATAAAAAAAAATCCATCGGTGTGAGATCTGGCGATCTCGGTGGCCAAGCAACTGGTCCGCCACGACCAATCCAACGACCAGGATATGTCTCATTTAGGTAATCTCTAACTGCTCTTGTGTAATGCGAAGGTGCGCCGTCCTGTTGAAACCACATCAAATGTCTGGTCGTCTGGTCATTAGTGGAACATCTTCAAGAAGACCAGGGAGCTCCTCCTTCAAGAAACCAAGGTATGTTTGCCCGCTAAGACGGCGTGGTAGGAGATATGGCCCAATCAGGACATTGTGAATCATGCCAGCCCAAATATTCAACGAAAAACGATGCTGAAAACTGTTAACATGTGTTGCACATGGGTTGACATGAGACCACAGATGACTATTGAAGCTATTGAACATTCCCTCTCGCGTCCCGGTGTCATTTGGTTGTTCAATGCAGTATTGTAAGTAAACGGAGCTGCGGGGACCCCATGTTCATATGACAAAAAATACTTCTAAGGACCTCTTCTATCATCTCCCAAAAAATCTGTACTCAATTCAAAAACACCCTGTATATTAGATTTTTAAAGGACTTAAAATCATAAATATTTTACGATTAAACTATTAGATTTCATTGTACTTACATAGTTTTAATCTGAGGTAAGTCAAGGAGAGTTTAAATAAAGTCCCGATATAATCACCTAGAATTCCTGTTTTTCGGATTTTTCGTAGAATGAAGAGTCCCGTCGTTCTGTGTTGTATTGAGTTATTATTTAACTAATTTGGAGTTATAATTTAACTTTTTGAGATTGTTCTGTTTACCTACAAGTGTCATTAACGCCGGGTCCTCTGCTAGTATATTAATATATTACCAAGAAATAAATAAATAAATAAATAAAACAAAAATTATACCTAACCACCTCAACGAAAAAAAAAAAAAAAAAAAAAAAATTGGATTGGCGGAATGGTACATTCGAACTGGTCTACTATGAGATGATGATACGGATTCAAAAAAGAAAATTGTTTTTTTCAATAAGAGGAAGCTGTTCATGTATCTATTGTGTTTCGGGCGAAGAAATGAATGCTTCTGCCATTTCTTTTAGAAAAAAAAATTTCTCTAAAGTGGCTTAGCTCATTTCCAAAAAAAAATACGTTAATGCATAGTTTAAGGGCCCCTCGAAATATTAATAAATTTAAAAAAAAATGGGAGGGGAGGGGGGGTCCGAGGCGGGGAGATAGTTAATAACTCCAAAACGGCTCATCACAGCCAAACAACTCATTTCAAAAAAAATTCACCTTACTGAGAGGACACCGTACATATCAAGTACATTGAGTTTGGTTCGCTTGTTTGAACGCTACAGCCATTTTTAAATTTTTAAAATAAAATTAATATCTCTAAAAAGGCTTACCCAATTGACATAAAAATTACGCTAAGGCACAACTTAACGTACCCTCTAAGCATGTATATTTTTTTATTTGGTTCTATTTGCCGTTTCTGAGTTAGCTGCACGATATTGGTGACATACATGTCGACGGAAATTTTTTTTTTTCAAAATTTCAACATATCTTTTCGAATCATGAGTTTTAGTTGATTTCAGCAAAAAAAAAAAAAATGAGTTTCTGAAACGAACACAGGCCTTCACTCTTAGAGTGGTAGGCCAAAAAAAAAAGCTCAATTTTTAAATCTCCCAATTTTATCTAAACATTTCTAGACCACCTCAAAGTGGGAGAAAACCCCCTATAAAAACCCACAAAAATCTTTAAAAAAATTCCATAAAAGTATCAGAAAAAAATCAGGTTACTCAATTTTCAATCTTTTTTGAGCGA
>JAHWFO010008480.1:4487134-4520493 GCA_023313115.1 Rhysida immarginata
CGTCAAGTTTGTCCCAAAATTTTCAAGCGCACCTAAAATTGTGAGATCAAAACATCCTTAAAAACTTTAATAAAATCTCGTAAAAACCCATAATCGAAACCAACCATCTCAAAATAAGAAGGAAAAAAAAAGAACCTAGCGAAAGTGCTGAATTTTTAAATCTCCCACATTTGCTCAAAAATTTCTAGACCAACTTTGTGGGATCTATACTTTATAATGAAAAAACACCCAAGATCACACAAACTCTCAAATTTTCTAATAAATCACCCAGCTCACATTACTGTCGACACACAGTAGTACATGGGCTTCTATTTTTTGCTATGATATTTGTTTATGACATGTCGCACTTAACAGACGTTCAAAGAGGAATGATTCATAATATGCTGTCCAATCTTGCTCAAAACAAAAACGCGTCAGAAATTAAAATACTCTACCTTATTGCTTATCCTGAACCCTGTGTTATGTTTTTGTTTTTGAGGAATGATTGTTGGTGCTCGTTTAGTGAAGAATTATGACCCGAGTTGTCGAGTTAATGAGTTTTTCGAGATTTACTATATCCCTCATCACATCTCACTATGCAAAGATCGGTAAAACATCGACAGACAGACAACTGTGGTCGACAGATAAAGCTGGATGAGAGAAGCAGAAGAACACTTCATCGAATCGTAATCCGAAAACATAAAATACTACGACGACGGCAATTACTGCAGAATTGAATGCAAGTTTAAGTGCATCTGTATCAGTGAAAACCGTCGGGCGTGATTCCACAAAGACAATATCCATGGCAGAGCTGCTATAGCCACGATGGTGGTAAGATGACTGTTTACCACCATTTTCAACTAAGACTGTCATCATCGAATGTCAACATCTGCATAGAATTTCTTCAAGAAAAGCCTCCAAAGTTTGATCTACAAAAAGTCATCGTGAATTTTGAGTGGTTAAATTTACTTTCATATTCCATCTGTACATTTTATTACATGGGCAATATCATATCATTACTTCAGAACAATAAAAAGTATTTTGTATTTGATAAAATATAAATAAGCCCATTGAATTTTTATTTTAACTCTTCACATGGTATATGTATGATAAAACATTATGTGCATTTAAAAAGTAGACTATATCACACAATACTATATCTCCCACATACAGAAACATGAGGTAGTGAAATGCAAAGACTGACAATAAAAACTTTGATACCTTTCATGCAAAAAAAAATCCTCAATAAGCCCTAAAATACCCGTCAATATTTGTTTGAGCTGTCATCTGCACAGCTCCTTCAACAATAGACATTTTGGAAAATTTCTCTTTTGCATTATGTGCAAACTAAACTTCACACGCATAGCATATGCAAAATTTCATCAAAATCCCTTTGTGCAACTATGTTTCCTTGTCAGGCGTACATGGATATTCTCAATAACCATGGTCCAAACATTATTTCCAGACATGATGCAATCTTCCAGGACGACAATTCGCACTGCTCATCGCGTCCAGTCGAGGTTCGAAGAGCATGACAATGAAATAAAATCTAGGCTATTCAGTCGCCGGTATTATTGCGCCAGTTATCAGGAGAACGCAATTAGGAGAAGACGCCCATCGCCTACTTCAGTGACGGTATCAGTAGCCATATTGGTTGAAGAATAGTATGAAATTGACATTAATGTTGTTCGTGTTTTGTATTTCCGTCTATTCCTCGACAGTCCTCAAGCGTGTTAGGTTCAAAGGAGGATCTTATCCCTTATTAATAAACGGAATATCATTTTTGTTGGCGTTCGAGTTATTTTGTTCAACTCTTGTATGATCGCATTTGGCGAATGCTGTAACAGATTACCGGAAAGTAAGTACCGTTATGGAAAAAAAACACACAAAAACATTTTTTTCAAAACAAAATTTATTTTTACATGAAAGAGCATTTCTTAAACTATTTTTCTACATAGTTGCCACCGTTTTGCAGACAATTGTCGTAGCGGGAAACCAACTTTTCTATGCCCTCTTCATAGAAAGATGCCGCCAGTGAAGACAATAGCGATTTGTTACAATCTCATGCAAAGGAGTTTTTGAAATTTGTGGAAACTCATTACAAATCATTCTTATTGTGAACCATCTATTTTCACGAATTTTCTCATTCACTTTTTCAACCAAATCATCATTGACAACAGAAGGTCGCCCACTTCGTGCTTCGTCATGAACATTGATTCGTCCATCATTGAACTGCCTAACCCACTTTCTCACCATTCCAACAGTCATTACATTTTCTACAAGTTGACAATAGAATTTCTCACCATTCTTTGCGTTCAAAAACCGTATTACAGAACGCACTTCACAGTCCGCGAGCTCAGAAATTGTCTTAAACATTTTCAACGATCACTGCAAATTAACAAATGTAAACACAACAGAGTCCGGCTGTAATGGCGTCAGTGCAAAGATAATGAACCAGAGAGACGAGTGTGCATGCGCGGAACTGCGACACTAGCGCTCCGGAGCAATGAGGAAAACGGTACTTATTTTACGGACAAGTCTCGTATTTATACGACATAACCTATTACCCCCTCCCATCATTAAAGATCTTGATTTAGTACCTTGTGACGTTTTTCTTATTTCTCATTAAAAATCCAAACTGAGAGGAATGAGTTTTCAACGGATATTTTGAAACGTTAAGAAGGGCAACGTTGACAATGGAAAAGAAGTTGCTTTCAGAAGGATCTTATTCAATTAGCTTAAAACTTATAAATGGAAAAGAAAAAAATCAGGCTCAGTTTCTATCGAATAGCTCTCGGATTTTCTTTTCTACTGGCAAATATCATGAGTCATCGGCTGTTAGTATATGCTCGGTTGCGAAATTAAGGAAATATTTGTAGAGCATTACAGGTTATCTCATTATTCAATCTCTTTGTAACTTACTCGGAAAACTTAGTTAAAATGAAAATAGTTTGTTCATTGTCTCACAAAATATTCAGAACATTCCACAAGGAACTTCTTAAAGATACGCAAATGTTAGTCCTGTTCTTGAAGTTAAAGAATTCCCTCCACTCCCCACTGTCCCTCAGGTCTTCACTTTTACTCCGACCCTCTTATGCCTTAAGTTTAGAAGGTAGTTAGTCTAGTGCTTATAGAACTATACGCAATAATTAGTTAAACTTTCTATGTACCCTGAAAGTTTCATAACAAGAGTACGTAATAGATACTTCTAATTTTGTGTTGCTGTTTATAAGACCTCTTGTATTAGGAGACTATAGCCTGTCCAACGAAATTGGAATGAGCGTGTCCAATTAGATTCCAATTTCAGTTGTTAGACGTTGTTAATTTTATTTTGTAACAATGTCTAACAATTGAAATCGGAAGTTTAATTGGACATGCCCACTCCAACTTTCGTTGGACAGATTATAGCTCTAGCTAGGCTCAATTTGTTCTTCAATTTGATGGACAATTCTTTGTGGATTTGTGGTTTATGGTTTTGATCTTCCTTTTAAAGCTAAAAACTATTTTATTAACCATACGTTTTTGCTAAAAAAAAAATTTTAAATTCCAATGAATTGTTAACAGAAAAGGTTGCAGTTACCAGATCACCCCCCCCCCCGGTTACATCACAAAAAATAAAAATAGACTAAATTTTCTTTTCTTTATCAGGATATATACAATCAGCTACCTAGGGAAAGAAAGCTGGATGATGATGATACACGACATCACCTTGCCATCCAGATGTTGAAGTTGAGAGCAAATAAGAAAGTTCAAAAATACTGCTGGATAAGACAGGCAAAGTAACATCATTGAAATATCTTCATAATCTATTGAACAGAAGAAAAACAAATAATGAAAATCAATTCGAACAGATAGTTTCACATCTGAAAAGAGAATAAGCTGCATTGTTCAGATGATAGGTGATGATGATAATATTCTTCAAGCCGTATTCTTTCAAGATGAAATCTTGAGAGCGTATACTGAACACGATCCAGAGATAATATTTCTTGACGCCTCTTTATTTATGTTAGTTGAGGACGATAATGGAGAGAGCAATATTGCTGGATTTTTCTTGGTTTCATCAGAGGATGAAATATCAATTCGTACCACGTTGAAAACTTTTAAGGATCATCATACAACCACACAAAATACATATTGTTTTATGACGGATAAGGACTTTACAGAAAGAAAGGTTTTGAAGGAAATGTTTCCAAATTCCAGTTTATTGATTTCTATTCCATGATTTCAGAACCTTTAAAAGAGAACTTGCAATAGAGAAAATGGGCATAACTCCTGGTGAAAGGGAAATTTGTTTACAAATACTTAGAAATTTAGCATATGCAAAAAATGAAACTGAGTACCTGGAACATTCAAGGTCGTGATCAAAACCAAAATATCTACAATTATTGATATTATTACTATACTGCAAATTGGCAAAGACAAATTGGTTGTAAGATTGCAAGCAAAAAAAATGCATATTAAAAAGTGTCCAATCGCTATCTTAGTTAATAATGACTTGACATCTCCGGGATATGCTTTCTATTAAGCTCTAGAGGTAAAGATTTCCAAATCTGTCGAATTTGCTGAATCAGCTGGTTCAAACATCAAGGTTCGTTTCCTGCATCTCGGCAATCGAATAACAGAGTGGAATCACTGCTTTAATTCTGTCCTCACAGTCTATGGTGTGCAACGCTGGCTGCCAGAACCTAGTCATCTTGACATGCGTTCTTCTTCTCTCCACGGTTGTTCACATGATAGGCAATTCTCGAGCAGACTAACCAACTTAAACCAAGCTTTTCACACTCTCCAAATTTTGATACCGAGGTCGCTATCGATGGCCAATAATCCTCTGTGATCACTCAGACTGTCCGTGCAGTGGCATCATTGTGACATGTGGACACATAAATATCACGAGCTCTGGTTATGTTATTCAGACGTCACTAACATCACTTAAACATGTAGTAACCTATTGGGCAAAGTTGTTTGTGCCTGTGATATTTTTGGTGGCGTTTCGCTTTGTCTGTCCAATAGTGTAAAAGTTAGATTCCACCAATCAGGAGATACTATCGAAAGGTCGTGACATCACTTTGATTCTTGATTTTATAGAATGAAGAAGTGACAAAGAGTCAAAAAACCTTTTCGTCTGTAGCTTTTTGTCCGAATCTTTTGATGGAGATGGTTTGATTATAGACCGACGCGACCAAGTACATCGGGAACGCGTTACTCCTGCGATCTCTTTGGTAGGGCTATTTCTTCTTGTGTTCTTCTGGTGAATTGTCGCGCGGTGAGATTAGTATCTTAAGGAAGTTATTTTCTGATTGTGCGGCTGATTCAAAGTCAACCCGACTATACTGGAGGTTATGGTAAGTTTGGAGAATATCTTTTCTGGTTGATATTCTACGCAAGTTTAGGTGCATGATGTTTATTAAATTTTCGTTTTCCATGGTGTGGTATCATCATTTTTCGTAGAATTGGTAAACACATTAAATCTGTCATGTCACACATTTGTAACGTATGGAATAATTAAAAACTCAATCCATTTTTATATCACACAAATAATTAATTTTACCATGTAGAATTTATGGTAAAATTCTCTTAAACGGAAATCGTGGTTTAACTTTATTATACTTAGTTTAAAAAAAATCTAAATAAATATTGGGTTAAATGGGTTGGAATAACTAACTACCTTAGAGAGTCAGCTTCAAGGCAGCTTCAGAAGTAAGAAAATAGATAAATAATATTCTATGACAAATACTGTTTTTTTCCTCTCCAAATTTTCTGCAAGTTATAAATTATGTATGAAGCAATTTCAACATTTGCAGGGAAAAAAAATTAGCAAAGTTTTTCTCTGGAAGAAATATTTTTATATAAGATCACTCTAAAGTCCGTACCATTTATTATGTATAAAAAAAGGAAAGAATTCCTGGCTGTCTCTTTTTTTCGTTTATCTTTTAGCCCCCTGAAGAAATACAGACGTAAAAATATACAATGCACTTGCTTAGCAAAAACTTTCCCTTGCTTTACTAAGCCTTTTAATTACTTCCCAAAAGTCTACCAAACCGAGGTAGCCTATCAACTTTACAATGAAGAATCGTGTTATTCTTAAAGGCGCGTTTTCACTTTATCCATTATTTTCAAGTTTTCCATCATTACAGTCGATTCCGCTTAACTGGATATATTGCGAACATTACTCTTCGAGACAATTAAGCGAATTTCGCTTTTTAAAATTTTAAGAAGTCAATCTGGAACTTCACAGAGCTATAAATTAGTTATTCACACGAAGATATAACAAAGCAGCGCGAAATATGGATTCAGTGATAATATTTTTTCACGTTCAAAGTGTGTCCAATTTTCTTTATCTCCAAACATACATTACACTGCCAGTGAATGTCCTAGGATCACTGGGAATATTTCGTTAACACGGAGTCGAGTCTCCTTTCACTTTTAGTTCTGGGCAGCTACTCGATTTAGTTTAGAGAAGTTCTGGGCAGCTACGAGGGGAGATCAAAAAGTAAGTTGCACTAACTCGCCGCAGGAGCGCGCTGTGTGTCGCAATCTTGGGCAAAGCGGAGAAAGGGGCATTAACTGCGCAGACGTCGGATAGGACGGTTGCTGTGGTTTCCCGTCGTGTTTTGTGTGACTAGCGGGCTAAAAGCAATGGCGCGTCAACTGGATGTCCACTCGAAACTTGAGGTGCGAGCAGCAATCCGATTTCTATGGGCCAAACGGGTGAATTGCACGAACATTCATCGTGAAATCACTGCTGTATATGGAGAGCGTGCAACACCTCACAAGGCCCACCAAACGTGCGAACTGCTGCAGCGATTCAAGTGGGAGGTTTGGCAACATCCTCCATACAGTCCCGACTTAGCGCCATGCGATTTTCATCTTTTCGGTAAGCTCAAACGAAAAGATGAGGAGGTGAAAGCGGCTGTCACCGTGTGGTTACAAAACGCTGGAGGAGATTTCTATGCATCCGGAATCGAAAAGTTGGTTGATCGTTCGGATAAATGTTTAGGGTCTCTTGGGGACTATGTGAAAAAGTGAGCCTACATTGTATGCTGCTATAGCCGTGTTGCTTTTGTATAGGTGGTGTAATAAATGGCCATACCGTGGAAGTGCAACTTACTTTTTGATCTCCCCTCGTAATTCACCACAAAATTCAACTGCAATTGACTCTCGGAGGATGATTCTCGCACTGTCTCTGTTGCTGATTTCATCAGGTGAGAATTGATGTCTATACAAAGAACATCTGAATATATTGTTCATAGGTTGTCATATTGCAGTTCAATTGGCAGAAGTTACATGAAGGTGCTAAGAGATAGAATTTTGTCAAACTGAGATGGAATAAGGAGGTGTTAACAATCATCCCATCATTAAGTTAGGATAATGACCATTCCCCTCATCTCGGATTATAAACGAGAAGGAACTTCCAATAGCTTCCACATGATGAATGGTACAGAAATTGCATTAAACATCAACCAGGATTAGTATGCTTCCATCCTCAAGCTAATTCGGACTCTATAGCATGTCCTATATAATTTTACGAGTCAATCTCAATGACCGAAAGCATGGGGGGCACAAGCCCCCTAACTCGTGATCATCAGCTCGCAATGGCATGGATATCTTCATTTCTTCTTTCTAACATTCTAATAGGATAATAGAAGGTGTTGTTCCAATCCGTATTTGGCCAATCTAGAGGCTTTTCTTGCCTTTCTTTCTTCAAATCAACCATTCTTTCAGAGTGTGTGAATAAATCAACCTCAACCTGCATTGAATAGATAATACCATGCAACACAAATTTTGTTCTGCGTTGTAATCATTTTATTCCATTCGTATGAAACTAAAAATGATGGAAAATAATAACTAAACTGTTTAAACTTTGCTTTTGTGGGCAGGAGAGTGTTTACCCGGAAGAGCAAGGCGAACGGTTCCAACAAGATATCCTTGACTTTGAGCAAGTTATCAGAGACAGTACAACGAAAACATGATGGGACTGCATTTGGAGGCTCATACAAAACAGCGACCTCTAATATAAACGTAAATCGCGAAAAAGTCTTCATTTCTAGACTTGAAATTTTGCTATAATCAGAAAATTTCATTTATTCTATGCATTTATTTCTAAACTTACATGAGGAAATTATGTTTTCAAATACTTTTTTTTATTATTAAACTTTTCAGAATAACAACTGGCTTTATTTTATATGATCCGCAAAAACCTTTGTTTTCGTTTAAATTGATGAACAATTTCTGTGTTTTGCCTTTTCTTTAAATCCAAACACATCACACTTTCACTGCTTCTTTCTCCTAAACGGTTGGATCAATTGAAAAAAACACCAAAAATAAAACATTTCTCAAATGTTGTGTACAATCTGAAAATACCATTAAAAATGGGTACAATCTGAAAATACCAGTGTACATTTCAAAGTTGACTTCCATATTAGAAAATAGCGTCGGGTTTTGTTTTGTTTTTTTTTTGTTTTTTTGGAAATGGAATACACATAAAAACCCCCACATGAAAATACAATAATTCTTCCATTCAAAGTACTCTGTCAAATTTGTATTTTAGAAGTTGTTGGCTATTGGTTCATTTTAGATGAGACGCTCTGTATAATTACTAAATGATTACCAAACATGTTTCAGAAACAATAATTTATTTCAGTTCCGCTTAATACACTACTGTTTATAAAAATCGCAACACCCTGATGGAATAGCCCAATCTGCATTAAATTTGGAGCATTTGCATTTCTTGGGTCAGAAAAGAAACCATTAGATTTTCAGGTCAATACAATGCGTTTTATTGCCACATTAGTATCGGGTGAAACCACCGTGGGATGCAATTACAGCCTCTAAACGTCGTGGCATTGAGTCAAACAAGCTCTGAATAAGGGCCTGGGGAATGTCCTGCCATGCTCTGTCTACACGGGTATACAGTTCATCCACAGTTGCTGCTGCAGGAGTCTGACGAGCCAATCGATGAGCAACCCTGTCCCACACATGTTCGATTGGGTACATGTCTGGTGAACGAGCAGGCCAGGGGAACAAGGGCGTCTGATGTGTTTGGAAAAAGGCGAGGACATTTCTGGCCACATGCGGGCGGGCATTGTCCTGTTGGAATACAGCGCCTGGAAGGTTCTGCAGGAAGGGGATGACCTCGGGTTGCACAACTTCCCTGATGTACCGGTCACTGTTCAGATTGCCATGTATTCTGATCAGACGGGAACGGCCATGGTAACTGATTGCACCCCACACCATCACCCATGGCGTTTGTCCTGAATGACGCTGCAGGATGCATTCTGGAAGGTCGCGCTCGCCACGATGTCTTCTGACTCGTATCCTGCCGTCATGGTGCTGCAAGTTAAACCTTGACTCATCCGAAAACACAACTTGTTGCCATTCAGCTTGCCACTGTTGGTGTTGATGGGCCCATTGCAACCTGAGGCGCCGGTGGTTTTGAGTCAAAGGAATCCGCAACAATGGTACTCGTGCCATCAATCCTCTGGAAATCAAACGGCGTCGTACAGTGCTAGCAGACATTGTCCTGCCTACTGTAGCACCCCACTGTTGTGCTAACACTGTGGAAGTGGCTGTACGATCTGCTACACACATGCGATAGAGGTGTCTGTCATCTCGCGGTGTCGTCGTGCTGGGTCTTCCTGAGCCTGGTCTTCGGTGTGCCCTGTTCTCTTCGCTCCACTGCCTCCATGCACGCATAATTGTTGTTGCATTACGTCCTACACGAGCAGCAATGTCACGATACGACCATCCCGCTTCACGCAGACCAATTATGCGTCCTCTTTCAAAGTCTGTCAGCTGTTGATATGGTACCCTTCGTCGTCGTCGAGGCATGGTGTTCTTTCAAGTAATTACTCTGAAAATCTAATCATTTATACTCTGACCCATTGTATGCAAATATTGCAAATTGCATATGGATTAGACCATTCCATCAGGGTGTTGCGATTTTTATAAACAGTAGTGTATGAAACATCATAAAGCTTATCTGAAAACTTAGAAAAGAAAATCATTTTTTTCTTCTTCACGAGACTATCATTCACGTTTATCACCGGGTTTATGGACTTGTGATTTAAAATGTAAACCATGCAAAATTAAAATTAACGCGGCTTCTACATGATATTGAAAAATATCAATTTCTTTGACTAGACAAGCGCCAAAGGCTTTAATGACCATTAAAAGTAAATTGAAGAACGTTGAGCTATAAGAAAATAAGACCGTTTAAATATTTATTTCCTCAAAAATAAATAAGTTAATACAAAATTTTACAAACAAAAATTAAAACTTAAAAATTTCTCCGTCATTTACGTTGTTAAAATTTTTTTTAAAAGAACTGGTTTAATTATACAACTAAAATACGCACATGTAAAATATTTACCTTAAAAATGCTTAAACCAAATTAAAATTAGCTAAATAAAAGTTATAATACAAGAGTAAATAGCTTCCAAGTCAATAAAAGGTGATAGTGGACAAATTCTTTCATAAAACAAATTATCCATATTTTCCAGACATATTGCAAATTCTTTTTAACGTTTTGTAAATAATACTTTTATCATATTGGCTGACGGAGTAATATTTAATTTTTTTGTGTAAAAAATTATTTTAACTTTTCTATTATTGAGGAAAAAAATATATCTTACCTCGTCTTATTTTCTTACAGCTTTTAATGCCGAAAATCAAAACAAATATTCAGAAGGCGACTTCTTATCACTTGGAAATAAGGTAGACGGCATCTTTCAAATCGCAAAACAGAAAATTAAAAAATATCTGGAATTAATTCTTTTATGCTGAGAACTCCCTTCTACAACGTTCAATGTCACGTATTCAAATATCTATTATTATATAAGCTTTTAGCAACCACTTAGAACACATATGATATTAAAACAGTTTCCCACTAACTTTATTTATAATTTTATAAAGCTTAATTCATTATTTAGATTGTTTTTTTCAAGTTTCCTATGCAATTCCATTACATCCATTAAATAATCAAATTTATTTGCTAATCTTTCTTGCCAGATAAACAAAGTGGACAAAATTAAATACATTAAACCTTTCACCGGTAGCCATCAAAAAGGTACCGCCTCTCATTAACTTAACTATCTTCACCAACCAATCCATATAACCAGGTAAAACCTCGATGCCGGTACAAAAGATTATTTTAAGGGGGAAAATAGAGGGTAATTTGTCAAAAACCGCCGAGGTTATTATTTCTAGACACCATCAAAATAACGAGTTTCGCGTTATTGATGGAAAGTTGGCTTAATGAGCAACTTATAATGGTAGAGGCGCTTTAAAAAGTGAGGGCGAAGGAGTTGAGACGCAAAAAAGGCGCTTTCGCTGAAACGTATCATAAGCATAAATAATTGTTAAAATCTATATAATGTAAACATAAATCCGACATTGACATTGAGTACTCAATAGCAACAGTACTCAACGAAAGCAGTAATCAATGGTAATCACAATTATATAATATTTATGAACATTTAAGAGAATAGAAATAAAAATATTCGAAAACTAATATGATTAAAAGTTACATTAAAAAAACACAAATTTCCTTATGTACTTACCCGAACAATTCGAAAAAAAAATTGATACAACTTCAGGTTGAAGCAATCAATTTGGCCGCAGATTAAAACATATACATTACCTATCATCGGTCTTCTTCAACAAAGTTTTAATTAATTTTTTCTTTAATTAACAATTTGGGAAAATAACGCTAACGGAATGAAAAACTATAAAAATTGTAAGCAAGTGAATACTTATCAACGAACAGCAAGAAAAGTACTAAAGAAGGGAAAACCGCCCTGAGTTAGATTCTGTCTTAAATTAAAATCACCAAGAAATTAATTTTGGAACCTCGTGACTTTTTTTTTATCCTTCTAAATTTCATTTTCATTTACTTAAAATTACAAAAAAGCCATTAAAGGAGGGACTGAATAAAGGAGGAGAAAAGTTTTTCAGATGCAGGAATAAAAAAAATTGGATTTATAAAAATGTCTATTTCGTTGGCCTTAGATTAAAATTGCAAACTCAGATCAAATGAGCCATTTCGGAAAAAGATTAAAATGAAACTGATAGTTACTGACGACAAGCTGCACATTAATTACTTTAGCTCGCTGCAAAACAGCCGCAAAGGTGTCTTCTTTTGTGTCTATGGGCAATCTCAGTTCCTTATTTTATTTCAAAAAATCATTTCACCATTTATTTAAAAAAAAAAAAAAAAAAGCAAACAACAAAATCAAGCTCTGTAAAATCAAATTTACTAAAAATTAATTAATAATGTCCTCTCAAGCGCAAAAGACAGCAAACTAAAATCTCGAATATCTCCTGGAAATTGCTTTTTATTTATAGTACAAGGCCATTGATAAATAATATAAGTTCCAATTTAGTCGTTGAGAATGAAAGGAAACCCTTCGAAATACGTATCCAGTAACAACAAAGGAAGAAAAGAAACCACTATTCCACATGAATTCATTTACCTTTTCTTCCTTTGTTGTTATCGTAGTGCCCACTTTGGCTGTCTTATATTTCTTTTACGTCTTCAATATTTCATAAGTCGTATCTTTTGTGGTTAGAAGTGTTTCCTTCCTTTAAAGGCAATTGATAGTACAAGGTTAAGCACCTGAGTTCAACAGGTCCCGTGGAAACAAATTAATCCAGAAAAAAAATTAACGAATCTCATCAAAATAAATTTTTCTTGTGTTCATTCTCTATTCAGTAAACATTTTCCTCGGAATTGATGAGAATAATAATTTAAATCCTACAGTTTTTATTCTAAGCATGGGATGGCCCGCGATTTTATTTTATTAATGCAATATCGACATAAGTTTATTAAATTATGACTTGTGAGTTCTATTATCTGGAAAAGCCTCCGGTTGTTACCTATTCCACCAATAAATGAAATTATTGTTTTCATGTCTTAGGAAACGACTACTTTTACCTTTATTACCTACAGGATTTTTAAAGCTTACAATTTAAATCGACAATGGAATAGTGAAGTGTACATTTAATTGAGTGGAAGCCACTGAACTCACCCTACCGCAACATATACCTGAGGAAATACACCAGACAAGTGGTCACCCGCAAAGGAATTGCAGCTGCTTTTATACTTACAAGCTGCAATACAATTAAATAAAGAGACTGTCGTTACGGAAAAAAAACTACAAATAGTACTTATAGAAAATTGTTACGTATTTTCAAAATAATCTCCATTTGACTAAATACAACACTCACAACGACTGGTTAATTCTGGAACCACTGTTTAAAACATTCGGGAGGAATGCTGGTGCAGCACATTAGTCACTGTCGTTTGGATGGGGAGGACACCGTCAAATTGTTGTCATTTTGCTGTTTAGAAAAAAGAAAAAAAAAGCCCAATGGAGCCAATTCAGGTGATTACGGAGGATGATCCAACGTTGGAATCTGTTTCTGGGCAAGAAACTGTTTCACAATGAAAGTGCAGAGAGAAGGCGCGTTGTCATGCAGCAGCACCCAATTCTTGTTCTGGAACAACTGGCACCTTTTCTACTTGGTGAAGTCACTCCATGCTCTTCAAAAGCTTCTGTCGCAATTTTACTCAAGTAAACGCTGCTCCATTTTGAGTTTGACGACACCGCTACACAAAGGTTTGTTGTCGTTCTGTTATCGGAAAAACTGGTTGCCCAATCGCGTTGAAACTGGCACCACGTGACGAACACATTCAAAAGTAGAAATATACGTATACATTTGTTTGAATTTTCCTGCTTCGCGTGTTCCTTAAAAAAAAATCAATCTCGTTATTTAATTGTCGCACCATGTATATACTGGTTAATGCGTGAATGCTTATTGGTTGATTTCTCTATACAACTCTGCGTCAAAATAATAGAATATTCCACAAAACGATACTGTTATTTGCATGTTTTAGTCTATCAATATCGTTTGATTTCACAGTGGAGAAAAATAACGGCTATAGAATAAAAATACGTTCTTTTTCTTACGAAATTGTGTGTTGGCTGAAACTCCGTCGATAATTATATTACAAAAAAAAAATGAATGACTGACGAAACGTGCTGTTTACTGATGAATCGAAATTTTGTGTTGCCTTTGATGATAAAGGATTAAGAATGTGGCGTCGAAGAGATGAGGCTTCCAAAGAAGATTGTCTTAATAGATCTGCAAGTGTGATGCTGTGGGGCTGTGTGTGGGCTTCTCGAGTGGGGCAACTTACTTTCATCAACGGAACTGTTAATGCAGAATGCTATTGCGAACTGCTTGATTGTTTCATGCTACCATTATTAGAGTCTCTGTTCGACGATGAGATGGTATTTCAACACGATTTGGCACCAGCACTTTCCGAAAAAATGGTTCGACGACCGTAACATACCGGTTTTGTCCTGGCTTACTAATTCGCCGGATCATATCCAATCGAGTCGTTGTGGAACCTATTAAAAAAGATAGTTCGTCAATCCAAGCCAGCCAATTTGAGCGAGTTAAAATAACTCTTGAAGAACATATGGGAAAATATAACAATTGATGAATGCCATCGTCTTATTTCTCCAAAGCCACATAATATTGCTTCTGTAATCAAGGCTAAAAACGGGTCAAAAAAATATTAAATGATGTTTTAGTCCAAAATAATGATCTCAGTTCGTATAAATGCTCATTTCTAATGACATTTATTTATAAACATTTAAAATTAATGTAGTTACATAACGATGCTGAATGGTGTTTTCAAACGTATTATTCTTTTCCTTGTGTAGAGGTTTAGGAATGTATTTTGGCTTACTATTTTACAGTAGTGATTACAGCGTTTCAAAAAACTATTCTATTTTTTTGGTGAATATCAGCATTTTTAGGACTTTGTGCCATTGGTTGAAATTAAAAATATATTATATATTAAATAGAATTATTACCTTAATTTGGAATTAAATAAAAAAACATTATACATTTATATATTTCTTATTATATTTTATTTATTTATTTATTTATTTAAAGTTTATTAGGATGGAGATGTCTAGAGAAATTGGATGACGCGCAGTCATAATCATTCGGCGACGAATTGGATATTATGGTTACTGCGAATATGGTTTATGTATGTTCAATAACTGATCAGATGACTTGGATTGTGCTTTGAAGGACTCTATGCATTTTATTTCGACTAATACTGTAGTTTTGAATGGTTTTGGATTTGTGCAAGATGGTTATGATGTCATCCATTTCTCTCATGAGGTGTCCATTATTGAGTAGGGAGTTCTCGTAATTTGATTTTTACCGCATTTTTAAAGGAAGCTATGTGCTCATTAAACCATAATTAAAATGAAAGACAGACAGAGTATATTTCTCACATATAGAAGTTGATACAATTAATGTCAACACAGTTGAATTTGGTTTTGCTGACAGGAGGGGGAAGGGCGTTAGAGAAAATCTGCATGGGTTATTGTTTTGAAGGAAATGTTATGGCCTTCGGATTTTAGAAATTTGGTTGGGGGTAAATAGATTTGCTACGGAATGTTAAACCTTATCCAGGTTTTGTCCTCCAGCGCTTTGATCGAGTTGTTGACAAGTAGATTCTGTCTTCTTTTTACTCATCGTCGAATATCGGATTATTTGTATCCGTTGGCAGTGGCGAGGTATTTTACGTTCAAAATTTCATTTTTTCGGTCGAGGAGGGAAGTAAGGGGGGGGGGGGGCAGCGTTCTGTTGATCAGGAATCTGAATGCGGCCATCTTGTAGGGCCATGAGTGGGATGAGAAGCGTGTTTAGTGGAGATGGTGGGTTTTCGGTATATTTCGTAAATAAAGTGATTATTAGTTGGCTTCTCGTGATTAAAATATCTAAGAACAGACTGATGTTGGGTTTAATTTTTTTCCTTGATCGTAAGTAAATATTAAATTAGGAGAAAATGAGTTAAAGTGATAGGTAATGGCGTTGAGGGTAATGATGGCTTAAAATATGATTAACAGTAATTACTGATCGAGAAATGTATGATTATATGTTTGGCTTCTATATCTGCATGAAGACTTCGGAAAGAAATGTGCAGAGTAAACCCATCTCTAATCAGTTTGGTTGTTGGAAATATTTTCTATTAAAGGCGAAACAGTTTTGATTTAGAATAGTAACTATAATTTGAAGGTCTATGACATCTGATTTGGATAAGGATGAAATAAATAAGATTTTCTAAAAACAATTAATATTTTTAAATCGGGTACATAGTATACAAATTGGTGATACGTTTTGTGTATGGTTCGGACGACTACTCGTAGAACATGAACAAGTAAAAATAACACTGCCGTATGCTCTTAAAAATTCATGGTCTGGGTTGTTCATACGAAATAATTTCCTTCCTTAGTAAAAATATTAGATTCCAATACTGTTCTTTGCAGGTCTCTATTCTTCTCTTACATCTTTTCTATACAGGGTGACCAGAAAAAACTGATAACATTTATTTTTCGAAGAAAAAATATACATCACCGCAAACAAACTTCTGTCAACGGGTAATGATAAAGTACACTTTTCTCAGAAAACATATTTAAGCGTTTTCGAAGTGGCCTCCTTCCGATTCAGTACAGAGCCTCAAACGCTTTCGAAAATTTTGGGTCAAAACGCTGCAACTCATCTACGTCTATCCGGTCCCATTTCCGAAGCAAGGATTTCTCCTGACATTCGATGGGGCGATATTGAGCGAGCGCGATCTCGCAAATGCGTTTTCCTAGCCCATGTAACGTCAAAATTTCCTCTCGTTGATTAGACATATTCATATACTTTGTTACAATCGCATAATAATTATGGAAAAAAATTTACGTGCATTACTTCTAATGCCCAATTCACCTATCCTAAAATCACCTATCCTAAAGTCAAAATATGGGAATGACCCAAACGAGTTTTTTCTGGAACGAGTGCAATGTTGTTATCAGTTTTTTTCTGGTCACTCTGTATTTTTCTATTGGAAAAGAAATTTATGTCTTCGTAGATCAAGTCCTCACTTCTACAAGCAAATGTACCGTCTGATATTCTACGTGCTTGATTTATTGAAATTCCAACGATAAAAGCGCTTTTTCAGAGAATCAGATATTATAGTGCTTTCTTTTGAGCCGACTTTTTTGAATTATTCGTATCTTTCTTTCTCTCTCTCTCTCTCTCTCTCTCTCTCTCTCTCTAATTACAGGCTTTCAAAGAGACTCATACATTTTAAAACGAATATTCGTGCTTCAAACAATTTGCTCTTTATTACACACAAAAAGAGATTGCGGAGAAAATTTCGGTTATGACTTTCACTTAATGTACGAAAATTTCGATTATGACTTTCTATTAAACGAGATAATTTGAACTTCACGCTGTCCGTCGGAAAAAGTAAAATGGTCCATATGCTTTTTTTTTCATTCCCCAGTTTCTACCAATCAATGCTGCCTATAAAACAACGTTTTAACTTGGTACGTTGGGCATTTTCCCTTATATTTCATAATTTCATAGTCATAATCATACATCAATGAATAAAACAGTCTCTATTGTCTACACTGCAGAATATTCTCTGCTCAGAGAGCCGCTATACAGGGTGATTCAAGTCGTGTGTAAAAACAATTTAAGGGTTTATAAAGGTAAACAATTTATAAAGGTCAAGGTAAACACAAAAAGTCCTATGAACATGGGTCCGAATTTGAACGATAACTGAGATTTGAACAGAAATAAAAATGCCGCCACTAAGATCAACAAGTTAATAACTCAGGTTCTGTAAAGCCTATATTAATGAAATTTGGAGGAATAACAGGGTATATAAAACTGTGTATACCGTTAAAATTTGATCGAATTCCAACAAGACGTTTCCGAGTTACTCATTCAAAATCATAACACGTGTTCACTTGTGAGTACTAATCAGTACTTGTTACAATTTTGACTGCGTAACTCGGAAACTTCTCGTTGGAATTAGATCAAATTTTAACGGTATACACAGTCTTATGTACCCTGTTATTCCTCCAAATTTCATTAATCTAGGCTTTACAGAACCTGAGTTATTAACTTGTTGATCTTGGTGGCGGCATCTTTATTTCTGTTCATATCTCAGTTATCGTTCAAAGCACAAGTACGTCCGGCCTATACAGGGCAATGAAAGTTGATAACACCGATTGCTTAAAAGACGAACCCAGGGAACGCACATTCAGTGAAATGACCTTCATTGTGTAATCACGTTGCTGGCTCTTGACACTTATCCGGACCCATGTTCATAGGACTTTTTGTGTTTACCTTGACCTCTATAATACCCACTTAAATTGTTTTACACACGATTTGAATCACCTTGTATGACGCACAACTTCTATCGACTGTACAAATTGTACTTATATCATAAACAAGTAAGAAATGGGAAATCACCTCTTTGAAAATTCGTTCTTCCGTATTTCGAACTCCTTTATATATTCGAAAATAATCTGCTTTTTTATACGGCATTCATACCTCATAAGAGCAAATATTTTGACGCCAAAAACGGCACAAAAATGCAATATTCTCATTTCTGTTTTAAAATGCAATAGTCGTTTCTTGATCAAAGCAAAAGAATATTATTCAATTTTAAAAAATTATAATCAATACTTTTCAAGAAAAAATATTATCAAACATTTTTTTTTCAATTCTATTACCACATACCGAATATTTCGGAAGAGCACGAATTTACAAAACTGAACCTCTAAACATTAACATAGCATAAAACTGATCCCTTCAATTTCACTATATAGAAGTATGACTACATTTCATCTCTTTTTTATTGAGCTGACTCTCGTCTCGTTTTCTACATTCTCGATAAAACACCTTCATTTTCATCATATAGACATAAGAGAATTTCAAATTATCTTCGTAATCGATAAGTAATGATTTACTGATCTACTGTCTTTCAGCAATAGCCACAGAAGCAATTTCGTCTCAAGTATTTGGTAACCGATATAAGGCTTGCTTAAAAGCTTTCGTCGATTATCCTTTCTTGACATAAAAACAAGTTTCTAAACAGGTTTTTACAGTGTTATATCCGCTATCATGACAATCCAAAAAACTCAACACAAATTCCTAAACTTTGCCCTTGGAGATCTAATCTGATCGGATAGAGGCATTGAAATTCGTCCACCGTTTTACCGTTCACGAAGGATGTGCCTCGCCATACATAAGTGACAATCTCAAGTTTACAGTTTTATCTACCGCTTGGGGGTTTAAATACGTTCATGTAGATAAACCGTGTAAACGTTGGTTGATTAAAAGCAAAGTTTATCTCGGTAATCTACGGCGACTGAGCTCGATACGCAAAAAGACTGTAGAAAATGAAAATTAGAATTCAAATTAAACTGAAATCCTATCATTGCGATTAACATCGCTCTCCACACAAAGGTTTTTAAACGCCAGACAAGAACAGGAAAATACGCGAAAAAAATGAAACTCGTTAATGAGACACCTAAAAAACACTAGATTTTTATAAAAGGTTCAAACCCAGACCCGCCAACTCACCCGGATTTTGACAATCTCACCCGGTCACCCGGCGGATCGTAAAAATCTCCCGGTGAATAGTCCTCTCTTAAAAGAACCCCTAGAATTTTCCTTTCTTTCCCCGTGATGCACCAGCAATTTCGTCAGCAATATTTTTGGAACACTATCTAGTCTTCTTGCAGTTAAATTTGCTTATCCAGAAAGAGAAGTACCACAATCTACATGATTAGAGAAGTAGGCTGTGGAAGTACCATGCTATAAGCGTAAACCTTCAAAAGAAGTAATATAAAAAGGCAAAAAAGCTAAAAGACAGTACAATCAGCTCCACAAGGAGACAAATTAGGGAAACTTCAAATTTATATAAGCAGAATTTCAAGATAAAAGATATTTTATAATTTAACCAGTGTTGGGCTCTCATTATTCCACGTACGGTGTATCTTACTCCCTTAGTTATTTTGACTAGTGTATAATATGTAATTATACTTGTGGCATCTAATGTTAAATCAAGAATATTTGAAGATACGTTCTTGATTAAATTATGTCCAAAAGTAAAATTTAAGTGCACAATTTTTGTAACAATTAAATATGTTATCGATACGTATATTTTATCGTACTAAATTTACTATCACCCGGTTTTCCTCCAGAAATAGTTGGCAGGTCTGCAAACCTTTTTTATACATTCCCTACATCAAAGTAAGTACGCCACGCTGTTAATTTTCATCTAACAATTTTCATCATTTTGAAAATATTAAGAGTGCTCAGCTAGGCTTCTGATTGGCTAATAGCACATTCTGGCACCACGCCAAGTTTTTTCTTTTATTGCACAGACTTTAGACGTAAGGCCTGATAACGGAAAAGCAATACATTGTTATATTATCATTAGTCGACCACTGTTAATCCTATTTCAACCAATAATAAGCTCTAAATTTAGTCGACTAATGATGAAGTAATAACGTATGAAGTTTCCGTTATCAGCCTTATGTCTAGATGGTGTTGCTCCAGCTCACCCAGCAAAGCAGCGCACCTGACCTCATAAATAATTGAATACTGATTGAACTATTTGGAATTCCATCCTGTAATTCCGTAGTGTTATGCAATGAATATGAGGGAATTAAATTCTATTTTTTAATAATTTAGAGCATCGTTTTCAGGTTAATATGTAATTTTATAAAATTAAAATGCATTTTTCCCTCATATTATATTTTGAAATCCATAAAGTAAATTAAAGGGTGATTCATTTTAGCTTCAATTTGACATATACGACAATTCCCTATGACGAATATGCCCAGAAATATGCTTCTTTTTATGTGATGAGATCCACGAAGTTTTGATAACTTGATAATTAATTATAACCAAAATATATTTTTATCTGGCAAATGAAATCATGCATGCCTTATATTTTATCCACTAGAATACACCGATAAAGTTTGAGAAAAATCGGAGACCCTAAGGTCAATTATCACCCGATTTTGTCCGATTTGACGTGAAATGACTAATTTGAATGAAAACGGCCAGACAGTAATTGATCGCTGAACCAAACTTTATCGCATTCTCAAGCTCTTCCGCAGACGTCGCAGCCCAATTTAAATTGGTAATATAAATTTAAATTTATACTGTTACCGGTCCCACATATACTACACTGTTATGCAATTTTACTTCACTACCTATTATAATTCATTTTTTAAAGATCCCGGATTTTAAAAGTAGAGGAATGAAAAGAGATTCATGGATATCGGTAACGAAAGTAATACTAGGGAGCTATGGAAATTCCCTTGGTTAGCTTTCGCTTGATCTCACCACATTCTATAGCGCCGTTTTTGACGTCGACGAACATATGTTACATGGTGCAATGACTAAATTTTCTATTTTAAAAAAATTATTTATAACCACCTTTAAATTTAAACTTAAATCAGTTAAATTTAAAAATGTGGGAACAAAACAAGATGACTAGAAGACGGCGTAAAATCGCGTACATGTCGCCAATATCATGCTGCGTAATGTTGCTTTCTCACGCCGTATCCTGAAATGGAAGAAAAAGGTAATGATTTATTTTCAGAAAAATTAAAATTTACAAGCACGTTTGTTTTTCTAGAATGCAATGATGATGCAACATATAACAATGTACCATGCAGCAGTACAGGTCGGACTCCAAGAAGGCAGAACCCCGAGCAGGAAGACGCGCGCTTCCACCGGCGGGAATCGGGTGACTCCGCTCAGCCCAGAGGACGACTTCGTCAGCAAAGTCGTCCTATTTTCAGTTTCATGATACCGTGAAATATAAAAGATGCTACTGCAAAAATTGATTGACAATTATTAGAAATTCGCTTCAAAAAACATCCTTATGAATGGACATCTTTCCAGTATGTTCATAAAACTTGAAAAAAAACGCCTAAAGAAAAATGGATTCAACATGTTTAGCATTCAATTTTTTTTATCAAAGTTGGAAAATATGATCAGAATATGATCAAAGACAACTTTATAATAAGATCTATATTTTACAACAACTTTTGAAGCTATAACAAGAGCTGCTTGTTGTGCACATACACAAAACACTGTCTCTGCACAATGGCAAGAAGTCGTTCCTTAAATGACTTTGAGAAAGGACAAATCACAGCTTTCCGTCAAGCAAACCACTTCTTCCAATTTCAGCAGGTTACTGCTCCAGTACATACTGCTGCTTCAACATCAGAATGGTTTCTACAGAATGGAAATGATGTAATGGACTGGCCACCGCGTTCAATAGTCCCATGTACGCAAACGAGTCGACAATTCAAAACCATTCAAGATTTGAAAGCAGCAATTAAAGTTGCATGAGATGAAATCAATGCAACGGACATGTCAAAATTAATTGATTCCATGCAGATACAAACTGATCTCAAAAAAGTAAAATGTACTGGATACTAAATGTGTTTTGTTTTTCATTAAGGTGTCCTATCTTACTGGGACAGCTGCTTAGGTGGTGTAGTTGAATAAATAGGCTTTCCACTGTAAATATCATTAGAAAGTATTAATCAAATTATATAAATAAAGTTCCTACCATATCTTTATCTTAAAATATCAAACATTGTCTGTCCTATCATATTAGGACACACTTTACAGCTTGAAACCGGTTGACAAATGAAAGTGTGATATTTTAATTAATCGTGATGTTATACTGTATAAATAAAATTCAAGTAAAAAAATTAAAGTAAAAAACAAAGTAAAAAACGAGATATGCAAAATTTAAATGTAACAAGCAAACAGCAAAAACGGTGTCGTTTAGAACAAACACCAAGAAATATGCTTGTATTCTTTACAGATTTTTAATATGTCGTTTTAACTTAATATTTTCAAAGTCAGGCAAATGGGAATCAAAGAGGTTCTACTCTAGATAAAAATAAAATCAAGAGTAAAAATAAAATTATATTATCTGGGACGATAATTTATTTTTCTTTAATTTTAACAATCGCAGTCCATATCCAGATTTTACATTCACACTTTATGACCTATTACAACTTCGAAAACAATACGCACATATAACCCACTTGTTCCTCGATGAAACTCCACTGTTTATTTTTTATAGTGTGGATTTACGAGGTCAAAATAAGAAGTTATTCCCTCCTTTAATGGTTCATAAATATTTTTCCGGGCTAAAGACTCCTTTAAAACTACTGTAGTTTCGACTGACTTTCCCGCTACTCTATCCTGAGATGCTCCTGGTCGTTGCTTTCATTATAAATCTCGTGTCCTTATCTCTTCAACATAAAATTTAGGGCAAAGCAAAACAACAAAGACCTTTCCAGTAAATATCTTCACGGAATTATCGTTATTATTTCATGAAAACGTAGGGGGATGAAGGGTGCCTTCAAGTAAAGAGGGATTTTTAAATTCCCATTCTGCTGTGGAAGAGGGCATATAGAAACTTGTCTTACAAGTTATTGATTTAGAGTAGGAAGTTGTAAACAATCTAGAAACATACAAAAGAAAATAGAATAGATCTTCTGTAACAAAAAAATTCAAATAAAATAGATCTCTTTCGTGACTCATTTAGCATTACAAACAAGCATAAGAACACGCAGTTCACTTTAAAATTAAGAACGTGAAAAATGAAAATGAACACGTCCCCCTAGGCGTGTTTCTAAAATTCGAACAAACGACTGTTTACCCAATTCATGATCAGAATTTAAAAACAATTTCAATTCACTTTTTTAACAATAAACAGTTCAATAAGAATTTGACGAAGATAAATGGATGTTTTTTTTAAAAAAAAACAAAACTGACATTTTTAACACTATTTTCAAAATGTTTTGACTGCATTAAAGCTGTTTTTGCTTAAATATTTTTTCCAATTCAAAGGCTACACAAATAAACATTATATATTTTAAAAATTTAATGCTTCAGAAAACAAAAAAAACTTACGATACGAAAAATTTGAGTCAAATATTTAAAAGAACTGCATTAAAAAAAAAACTTTAAATAAATAAATGTGCATTTCCATCTAACAATGAGAGTATCTTCAGCAAATTTCAAACAATGAGAGTATCTTCAGCTCTTATACAAGAACTCCGGAAACAGTTGATCGGATTGGGCTCGTCATTAGAATGAAAAATTTCTCATAAAAGTAAATCCAAAAACGTTTTCTTCAGGAAGTAAAACGCAGTGAATGATTAATACCGAATTCAGAAAAATGGAAAGCTATGAAAGAAAAAAAAAATATTCTTATTTACAGAAGTTTAAAATTTCCACCGTTATGAACGAGTCTCTCGGAGATGTTGATGAATGCTGGCAAAAGTGTTCTGCTAAGAAAACGTTGATATACACCTCCGTGTCAGAAAATTAAATCGATAAAGTCATTCAGCAGCTACAGTCCATATATTACGCAAACACTCCTAATATACAACCATGACAATATGTTCTTGTTATATGTTCCAAAAATCCTCCCAAGACGAATTTTATTCAAATGAACAGTTTTTTGTTTTCATACAATTATTCAAGGACAAAAAAAATTAGATAATTAATATGATGCCACAAAAAAATTGCAATATTCAAAATAGAGGGTGTTTCATAATTGGTGTCCCGTCTTTAGGTCCAAATAACAGATGTAGATAAAAACAGAAAAACTCATTAGAAACTTACATTTCCCATTTCCCACGTAGAGTTTTCAAATTTCATAATGTTTTTCCTGGGGGGAAAAGCCCGGTCGAGTTTATTAGCTTTTCAGGGTAACGACTCATTCATTCTCATTAATTTTCCAAATGTAGGCCCTACTGTTTTCTAATAAGTATGGTTTTTGTCCACATCGGCTAGCCATACCTTTCACTTTACCCACTCGATAAAGGGGGCAGGGCATGAGATTTTTTCACCGGGTTTTTTGCTAAACCCACATTTTACATGATGCTCTACAACTTTCTAAATAACACATGGGGTCTAACCCCTACCCCTACAAAATTAAAATTTTCAAAATTTACCCCTTCACCCCCAGGGGCGCGAAATGTTTTTATTCTGAATTAGGGGACATTAAAACCAAATAATCAATATTCATTTTCCCCCAATCTGTTCCCCTTGAGTCGTTATTTGGAATAAAGACAGGACACCAATTATGAAACACCCTGTATATGTACATATTTTCCATATGTTGAAGCCAATCATATGATCCAGAAGCTTAATAGATTATTTTTGATATTCTGTTTATTCCACTGGATCGAAAAAGTGACATTATTGCTACAAAACAAATAATTATTATTGATGAAAAATTATTATCTGAGGTGTGGCATGTAATAAATCCTCATCGAACATTCACGAGTCATTCTTTAATAATTAATTATTACATTCCATGAAAATGGAAAAGAAGCAAAATAAAATTGCTGAACATGTTAATAAACTTTGTCCTGTCCAGTATACTGAAAAGTGTATAAAAACATTATAGTCAATGTTGTGGAAGACAAAATGAAACCCCAAGACAGGACAGAATATTGAATAAAAATAGCCTATTCAAACCAATTTAGAAGTACAAAACTCCTACACTCGGTATATAATGCATCTGGTAGAAATCTCAATTCGTCATCTCTGGGATTTAATTCTTGTGTACTAAAAGTAAAACCTATGATGACAAGAGAGCAACGTCGGGATCGCCTCAGATGATGCAAGGATCACTGATCATGGGGAAAAAAGATTGGAACAACGTCCTCTTCAGTGATGAGTCCATGTTACGTGTGCTACGGTGATCAGTGTGTCCGAATGTACCGGATGATACAAGAGATATTCCAGAAGGTTGTCGAAGAGATCTTTAAAAATTCAATATTAATTATTATTATTAAATATCAAATATCTTAATTTTTTGTCCCTGAATAATTGTATAAAAACAAAAAAAACTATTTATTTCAATAGAATCATTTTGGTAGGATTTGGACAGCAAATGACTTTTACTATAAAAAGCAAATGTTGCCATGGTTGTTTATTAGACGTCTTTGTTAAAGATCGAAGCTGCTGAATGATTTTATCGTAATTATTTAACACGGAGGTTTAGATGTTGAGCTAAATTTAAATTTCCATTCGCACGAGCATACATAAAATGAGTATCAGCCAACTCGTGTTAATGGTATTTAAAATGAGCACAAATTAACCTCCATGTTGAATACATTAATTAAAAAATTAGTTAAGGCATCGTTATCCAACAATATAAGGGTTTTAGCATCAAAATGTTACGAGCAGTAGGGGGAGGATTCGCTATACTTCAAATAGAGTTCTTTAAATTCTGACGTCAGTCAGTCAAACTCTGACTTCACAAATTGCTACACGCAATCAAAACTCCATAGACATGAAAGGAAGTCAGTTGGGGAAACCACAAAAACACATGTTTGGTCCACCCTAGAGGATTCGCTATATTTTTCGCACCGTCCTCTGTATAGGGCCTACGTGTGTACAAATTTCAAGCCTCTAGTCAATCCTTTCAAAAGTTATGGCGTGTGACATACATACATCTGTGCCGTCGTTAATAGGGTTTTCATCATATTACATACAGTTAGGAGCAAAATGATAAGACCACTTATATTTTTTCTTATAATTGGTAAATTAAACCTTATTTTTATAAGCTTTTATTAACTTTGCTGTGTTAGTTGTTTAGGTCAAATCTTGTAATCAATATTAAACCAACTTTCCGACAAGCTAGGGAGCTGCAATTTGACACACTTATGCAGAATCGATGACAATTTATGATAAAGAAAAAAAATTTTCAAATCGGTTCATTGGTTCGTGTTCTAATGGTACTAACTCATTACTACGAATTGATTGTTGTAACAATTGGACATTTCGTTATGGCGAGAGTAAATGTGTCTATTGTTTATTGTTGCAAAATTAAGCTGTATTGTTGCCACTAAATAAAACATTATAAAAGCTTGGTTTGATAAAACCTTTTTCCTCTTAACTTGTTAAATACTGGCTAGTGTCATCTATTTGTTATTGTTATAAAACAACAATGTTAAAACCTCAATGAAAATAACAAATTAGATTTTTAGTTATTAACAAAAATGTCCTTTATTTGCAATTTGCAAGAGTGCAAAATGATAAGACCACTAAAAGAATGGGTGAAAACATCAACTTTACAGGTATTATTACCTATCAAGTGTATTTCCGTTGCACTTAATGGCATCAAGGCATCACTTATGCATTGAATTGCTGAGGTTTTGCGGTCACGGAGAGGCATAGCATCTCATACAAAAAGAATTTCTGTGTTTAATTTAGCTCTTCTTTTGTGTTTAATTGTTTAATTTCTCCATCTTGAAAATAAACACGACGAACAATTATGCCCCACAGGTTTTCCACGGTTCAGGTCGGGACTAATGGACGGCCAGTCCAATACAGTGATGTTTTGTGCAGCAAACCATTGCGTTGTGTCTTTGGCAGTGTGAATGCTGCAGCTGTCTTGCTGAAAAATATAATTATTTCAAGCAATTTTGGCTGCATCAGGCAGAAGATACTCTTCCATGGTTTTCATGTACTTAAGTCTGTTTTGTCATTCCTCAAGAAAGGCCTGTTTAACCTTTCCACCTGCCGCAAAGCCAGCCCATACCATCACTGACCCATCACCTTGCTGTCTTTTTGAATTAACTTTGGCTCCTTTCTTATATCATGCCAATAGGAGTGAATTCCGTTTGGTCCATCAAAATTAAATTGTTTTTCATCACTAAAGATGATTTTGGACCAGTCCGTCTTCTCCAAAATGTGCTCCTCTGCAAACTTCATCCTGGCATCTTTGTGAGCTGGTTTGAGCCTTGGTGCAGCCTTAGGCCTGACAATTCCATGAAGTTGGGCCTTTGAATTGTCCGCCTAATTGTCCACACAGACGCTTTTGTTCCAGTTTCATGTCCATCTGTTTTGCACTCTTTTTTTTGTGTACTTGCCTTCTTAACAACAAGGCGCTCTGCTCTTCCTGACAACAATCTTGGCCTCCCAGTTGATTTTTTTGTGCCGCGTGTGTCATTATTCTTCAAAAAGTTTAAGACTACAGTCGGGAAGGCGGGTTCACATTCTGTAGTAACCCACTTAACTACAGTCTTAGAACGGCCAAGATTGACACTGATCTGGTGGGAAGACCAACATGCCTCGTGGAAAGCCAATATTTTTCCCTTCTTCATCACTTAATGCCTCGCCATTTTGAAATGTTATTACAGAAAGCAAGAGAAACACAATAATTTGCATACTGTATCAACCTATTCCTTAAAATAGGAGTGTTTAGTTTCATAGTTTCACCCATTCTTGAAGTGGTCTTATCATTTTACACTCTTGCAAATTGCAAATAAAGGACGTTTTTGTTAATAACTAAAAATCTAATTTGTTATTTTAATTGAAATTTTAACATCATTGTTTTATAGCAATAACAAACAGTTGACACTAGCCAGTATTTAAAAATAAGGTTTAATTTACCAATTATAAGAAAAAATATAAGTGGTCTTATCATTTTGCTCCTAACTGTATGATGCTAAAACCCTAACAAAAAGCACAAATTCTAGAACGTATGATCAAAACTTTTAAAATAGTTATTCTTCAAAGGTGATAATTAAATGCGTCGTAACTTCTGAAGAGCGCGTTTTTGGACTAACGTTTATAGTTTTCCATCCTTATGACGAGACCAATCCAATCCTTGATTTTGACCAACTATTTCTGGATCACCCAGTATATTCGTTTTTATGACATATTTCTTGGAAATATAATTGATACAATTAATACAAACTATTTTATTTTAATAACCCACAGGTAAGTTGGTTTGATTTACTCATACCCTTCGTTGCAATTCAAAAAAAAAAAATGTTCATTTCTCTATTCAATTTGTAATATTTTTGACAATATATAAAACTAAGCAAATATTAAGGTTTTTTTAAAAGAAAGAAGGTATATCATAATCTACTCAAAATAAGCCTTCAAAAATTCCTTATATTGGTATGTATTTGTGCTAGAATGATCAGATAAGAAAAAAAAAACTAAATAAGGCGACAGACCCTCAGCCCAAGGTTTAAAGAAAATACCAAGAAAGAAGAAATGGGGAAAAAAGATACATTTCTTCTCGGCCAAGCCCCGTAGGCCTTTTCAGTTAGGGGATCCAATCTGGTAGAAGAGTGAAAATTCTGTTGGGTACAATTTTCAAATCATGTTATCCTGGCGCGCGCGCACAAACACCGTCAAAGGCACTGACACTTTCTACAGGATTGCCCTCCATTCCCTTTTTTAGGATTTTTCCAAGAACATTCTTGAAATCTTCCATCTAGTATCCAACAAATCCAATTTAAAAAAAAACAAAAAACTTCTTTATTGGCTTTCAAATGAAACCTCATCTACCATGACGTCAGGCGTTATTAGGTCTGATAAGCAATAAACACAAACTGGAGGATGCAATAAAAATATTTAAATTAACGATGTTTTCAGATGATAAATACGCAGTTCTTATTCAATGTAAGAATATGTACACTAAAGTAGCTTTTGTCATTTTCTGTTCATGCACCTTTAACTTGGCTTTGTGTAAGTTTGCAATGGAGCCATTTTCGCTGTCATTATTTTAAAGTGTTGACAATGGAGCTGCTTCTAATCATAGTAATCGATTCGAACCTTGATTACATTGCACTCCAGTAAAGTGGTCAAACCAATGCCATGGTAAACATGCATTTATGAACTTACCATAGGGATATCCTGCAAATGCATGAACTTTTTTTTTTGTTATTTTTTCCGGCAACTATATTAATTGTACGGTTAACGTCGGTGTACATAAATGTATCCAAGAATTAAGTTATCAACAATTCTTTAAAAATTGTTCTAATCATCGAATTACATAACAATCGTCAGCTGATGCCATGTGTATATGCTTACAACGTGTGTTCGATGACTTCTGTAAATATTTTCTCTCTAATATCATAAAATCTTCAAAGTTGAAAGTTAAAAGTTAACCTGTCCATTTACAGCCCAGTACACTAATATTTCTTTAAGCACAGGGTATTTATTTAAATGAACAGAGGTCAAATAACGGTACGGATACAAATCTTTAATGCCTACTCGTTGCCGAATCATCTCGTTTATTTCTGGGAATAACTCTGGTTAATTTACGGGTGAATAAGGTTTTTAACAAGTTTTAATGATTTGCAACAAGTTGTACGAATTTTATGAGTGAAATTCGCACCTTTTTCATGCTTCGATATATTCAACCAACCCGAGCGAAGCCGGGTATACTTACTACTGTAGTTAGTTTCTAATATGTTATTTGCAATATGTATTATTCAAAAATTAATTGATGTACGTAGAAGAAAAGATTGTTTAATGGCCTTGATAATGGTGCAAACCGAAACGCGTAGGCATTAAAGATTTGTATCCGTATCGTTATTTGGCCTTTGTTCATTTATTTATCACAACGATACTAGACCAATGGACCACTTAAAGGGTGTTTATAATTAAAGTTCACATTACAAAAATAACTACTGAGAAACAATATTGATTAAAATGACCTGAAAATTTCCATTATCTCTCTAGAAATTTTGTGGGTGAAAAAAGAATGGTACATAATCGACGTTTTATTACATTCAAGAATGGTACAAAGATAAAATTTTAACAATATCGATCAAGACGATTATCGTTTACAGTGAAGCAGTTTTCTTAAACCGTTAGCATTCATTTAAAAAAAAATTTAAGTTCTTTAAAATTCTGAAATCTGGCAAAGGAGTTAAGGCACAACAGTCGTTCTGAAAAACTATTTCACAAGAAGTGCACGATCTTTTGGTAATGTTGACATTACACTTTAAATCTCTGTGCAGTGAAATAACTCATTCTTATAGAGAATATAGAGGTGTGCATTTATAATGCTTCTTTCTCAGATGCAAATTTTATACATTTTAAATTTGCATATTCAGATTATCAGAATGCCAATTTATTTTCACAAAAAAATCCATTATCTCAGCAGACGCCATGCAAATTTTCAGGTCATACGGACTCCTATAGAGCTTTTTGAAATGTGAACTTTAAGAAATGCTTTCAGTGTTTTGTATGAAGACTAATGAATCCTAGTGAATTGGAATAAACTCTTTTCCATTACAATAAATATATTTTAGTATTCACAATTTAATTCATAATTTATTATTTTGAAACATTTACATCTATGGATGCTTTTTGAAGTCTTTATTTTATTTATAATGCATGCCTTGTTGCATTTCTATGTGCTTTGAAGTGCTTAAATTTATTTATTTCAATAATCATTACGGATGATGCAATAATTTTAATTTTTCGTCAAACAAAATCCACTCGTTTTGCCATTTTAGATACTATGAAAAGCTTGCGCGTGCCGTGTTTGTGGCCCTACATTCGATTGTAAGCATAAACGCGAGTAAGAAGACGCACCTTAAGCATAGACGCTGTGTTTACTCGACATATCGAGAGACTCGATACCCGTGCTTATATTTCATATTTCAGTTATTATAAGCCCTTATACCGTATTACCGTCCACTGATAAATAAATAAAAGATTTATGTATGTATAAAATATTTGTTTGTTGCATCATCTAAAAACATTATCATGATTCAAATTTAGAGTAAAACTAAAACCAGATTGAGTTGTAATAAAATTTGAAAATGACAGCAATATACAGTAAAATGTATAAAAAAATGTCTCACGAAGTAAAATCTCTCGTATATACTTATTTAAATAAAATAAATTATTATAGGCTTTTTTATGAACAAGATGTGCTCATAATTTATCTTCACTTTGCTGAATTAATTTTTTTCCATTTTAGTTTCGCACGACTAATGATTCAGTATTCCACTGTTTTATTTCATTTTATTTTATTTCTCATATAAATTTAAAACGAATTTTCAATGAAAAAATTTTCTTGGCATTCCAAAACACAACAGAGTATTTTCTTCTTCCTCTCCCTCACTGTGGGTGTCCGACATTTGCTCATTTAACTCACAATTCATATGATTTTGGAAAATAATGTTCCGAAAGACGATCAGGCGAGTTCACATTCTCCATATTGGATAATCCACTATTATCATCGAGAATTCACTGAGGCGTTCGAGATATACGTGAATTCTCGAATTCTCTCGTGTTTCACCAGTGGCTGTTCTCCGAACGCACCCTATGATAAACTATCTATACACGGTACCCAGTTATCATACACTGCTTTGCAATGAATTCCCCACCCATAAGGAGTTATCCGAATGAGCCAAAAGTAGGTATACAGCAAGAGATACATCGGAACACACCTGTAAGTTATGGAGCCAAGACGTGCACTCGTTTGTACAGGGTGTCCCAACGGAAAGCAGCATCAGTAGGTTGTGGCACCACCTCTAGCGCCGCAGGTGTAGGTGATCATACAGGTGGCGAATGTCATCTTGGGGTACATCTGCCCAGGCCTGGTGAACCTGCTGTGTCAGTTCATGGTGATTCCGGGGTGATCGTAAACGACGTCCCACCATGTCCCACACGTGCTCAATTGGCGATAGGTCTGGGGACCTGGCGGGCCATGGCAGGCAGTTGACATCATGCAGACATGCCATGCTCATGTTTGCCGTGTGCGATCTGGCGTTATCCTGCTGAAAGACTGCGCAGGGTATGGTATGCAGAAAGGGCAGTAATACGGGCTGCAAGATCTCTGTGACGTACCGTGCTACTGCCAGGGTGCCTTGGATGGTGACTGAAGGCGTTGTGGTATCGTAGCCGATGGCACCCCAGACCATGATCCCCGGTGCATTGTTCATTGGCACGTTCCAATGGTCTGCGCCATACCCGTCCGCGTCTGTCGTCGGTGTCCAAACAAAAGCGGGATTCATCGCTGAAGACCACCGGGAGTCATTCCACTCGCCAGCACACTCGTTCACGACACAATTGCAGTCGTATCGCGCGGTGCTCAGGTGTCCAAGGAAGACCCAACAATGGACGCCTGGCAGACATAGTCGCGGCGTGTAACTGGCGTGCTATTGTAGCTATTGACACTGGAACAGTACCGGGAATAGTGATGTTGTCGCGCAGTTGCCGCAGCGGCATGATGGTTCTGTCCGCTAGCGCTGTTCACAGTATCCGCCTATCGGTACGAGCTGACGTGCTTCTCCGGACCCCAGAGCCTGGTCTTCTGGCATGTGTGCCTTCCTCTCGCCATTGCCTTCAACATCGGCCTACCGTCCGTACGTCCTGCGACACATGGACAGCAATCCGTCTGGTTGACCATCCAGCCTCGGAGAGGCCAATAATCCGACCTCGTTCAAAGTCCGTTAATTGCGTGATCGGTTGTCGTTGTCGCCGTGGCATTGAGACCGTTGTGCGGATTACAGTAGTGTACGTTAACGAGCCAGTTGGTTCCTCCCTACTGCATGGAACGTCTCGCACAGGTTTCAACTGATCAGCCTATACAGGCACCCGGACACCCTGTATCAACCCAAATGGTCATGTCCCATGAGCATGCATCTAATCGTTTATTAGTCGGAGGTAGACGAACCCCCCCCCCC
>JAHWFO010008480.1:4520593-4548568 GCA_023313115.1 Rhysida immarginata
GAGGTAGACGAACCCCCCCCCCGCCCCCACTAAATATGGATAAGGTCGGATAACTCCTTGTTGGTGGGGCAATTTCATTGCAAAGCAGTGTAGCAATGCCTTTTTTGTGGCAGTTTTCTATTTCGCCACTAACCGAAAGTAGCGCTTAGTACCGCGCTAGAAATAATATACATACGGATTATATCTTTACTCTGTGAACAAAACGGAATAAAAAGTAAACTTTTTGAAAACAACGTTTATTTTTTTTATTTTAAAACAAAAATGCATTCAAAAGTAGAAAATAATTTGGCAACAATCCTTCCAAAGAAACACCTAAAGCACTCTATAAAAAGCACTTCAAAAACCCCTGCTAAACGGCGCCAGAAAGCTTGTGTGTTGGTTTTGCAAACTACAATGATAATCAGCGATTTAGCTGCGGTGCACAGGCAGTTTATTATACAGGGTAATTCAAATCGTGAGTGAAACAATTTAAGGGGGTATTATAGAGGTCAAGGTAAACACAAAAAGTTCATATGAACATGGGTCCGAATTTGAACGATAACTGAGATATGAACAGAAATAAAATACCGCCACCAAGATCAACAAGTTAATAACTCAGGTTCTGTAAAGTCTAGATTAATGAAATTTGGAGGAATAACAGGGTGCATAAAACTGTGTATACCGTTAAAATTTGATCGAATTCCAACGAGAAATTTCCGAGTTACGCAGTCAAAATTGTAACAAGTGCTGGTTAGTACTCACAAGTGAACACGTGTTATGATATCTATCTTTCTACAACTTTACCTGGGACGACATGATCGCGCCTCACAGACCATACTTTATTTACTCTTGTAAGAATATAAACATTAATTAAGAAATTCCAAATTGCATACAAAGATTTCCTCCTGAAAATAGGAAATTAGAAAATATACGTTTAAGAATCTTTAAAGTTATATAAAATTCAGGAAAAATATGATGAAATGAGCTACATTTTACACCAGGCTCCTCGATTACTCTCACTGTTGGTGAAGAAAATTGTGGGGACGAAATTGAAGAACTGTAACTAAGCTACCATGCAGACCACAAATTGCAAACATGAATAATGAAGAGATCGTATAAACTAAGAAGGCTCCACACATAAATGACTTACAAATCAATCGACAAATTCAGAGAAACAACTACTTTTTGAAATTCTCAGAAATTCGACTAATAAAAATAAAAACGGAAAGAAAACAACAACAAATGCCAATAAAAGCCTCCAGCATTTAGGTTACAAGACCGTAATAACCCGCTTAATATACTTTACGAATAACAAGAGCTGCCTAATAAACAATTTAACGACGAGGATACATTTTTAACAGAAGTGAATGCCTTTTGGGTAAATGATTCCAATCCTGAAACAGGTAAAAATCGTGCTGGAATTTAATTATTCCCTTATGAATAGGTTCTTCGTACGAATAGGAAGCAGAAACGGTGCATAATTAAAACAAGAAAATTAAATTCTCGATCCCTCGAGTCAACAAAGAGATTTAATTGGGCCATGCTGAAAAGGTAACAGGCAAAAACAACATTAAGAGAAGCACATCTGACAAAACAGTAACAAACAGATACATCTAGTGGAAATCACAACACTCATCTATATCTGCTACTCGGAAAAAACTGGACAGAAATTATCCTGAGAATTCTAAAAATACTGCTTTTGGATATTAAAACTTGAAAGTCCGATATTTAATGAAATTGATATCAGATCTCTAAAGATCTTACATGTCTGCGTAAAAAATTACATTGGATAAATGAACTCTTAATGCCACGCTTCTCAAAATATTTGAGAGAAATTTTATTTTTTTTATATGAATATTGGACACAGCTTTTTTTAATTCATATCTTGAGGACTCCCATTCCTTACTCTGCTCAGTATGTTTCCCATAGATAAGTTTATGCTTACCTTTGTTCAGTCAACGCGCATTCAATTTTCAACTTTTGTAGAATACAAGAGATTATCTCATAGTCCTTGATCTGCAATTCCAATTACATTAAAACCTATCACATTAAGTTTGTTATGGATTGTCTTCTTACCCGCCAGCATTTACAAAGTTTACATCATGAGCAAATTCCAAACTCCATTATTAACGAGGCGATGCCATGCATATACAATAGCAAAGCGCACATTTTTAAAACAGGAATTCTAACGGCCGCCTCATGGACCATGATCATAAGGAAATATGTAAACCACCATCAACGCGAAACAAACTCATCACGTACTTTGAACTTTAAACTGTTCTTGTATTGTATCTCTTTGCAATGGAGCAACAGCAAACGCTTCGTCCTTGACTCACTCGCTCCATTCTCCAGTTCGACGGTTTGTGGTTCTAAACTGTCAAGGGTGAAAGGACAAACACTTAGAGAAAGGAGCAGACCATAACGAAATAATGACCCTCTTATAGAAGCCCAGCTGCGACCGGATCCGAGATTCGCTTAAAAATTCGCCACCTAATAACTCTCATTAACTCGTTAGCGGGATGAAAGTAAAGAAAACAAGCCAAAACGACAACAAATAATAATTAAAGCCAGTAATCTTAAGAAAAATCACATCATCCCAAGCTAAGAAGAACCGCAATGCAAAACAATTCTCGATCGCTTCCCCAACGGACAATGGCTTTCAAACGATTAAATTCTATCGGTACAGAGAGGACAACAACATCTAAGCCATTCAACATCGAAACAAAAAGAGGAAAATTAAGGAAATAATAATTTTGATAATACTACTGTAAAAAAAAATGTTTTTCAATAAATATTTTTTGCTACTTTTTTTTCCTGACAAGCATAGATTCTAAAAGTTCCGTTATTTTACTAAGTAACGAAAGATGCATTATACTTTTACTGGGATATTCTGTCGGTCAGTAATTCGATTTTCTCGAAGCGTAAGAAAGATTTTCAAAATCTGTTTTCGCTACTCAATAAATATGGATCATCGCACAGACGAACTCGAAGATGGTCAACTCGGTTCATCAGCACGTGTTCTAAGATCTAACTCATTAATAGGATTGCTTAATTGCTACAACAAACAGTTCATACTAATGACGGAAGAATGAATACGTCTTTTTTTGTTGAACATTTAAGCACCGTTGACGCTGATTGAAGCACACGCCCATTGCAATAGGCGCTTCCTTCGTTTCAACAATAAAAAATTATGTGGGAATGCTTATAAATTATATCTAGTAGCTTAAAAAGATAACAAGAAATTAATCCCCCAGAGGTAGGTATAGGAAAGTAGCGGAAACCCTGAGCTCATCTATTTTACCCTTTTTTCCTGCACTTTTTAAACCCCAATTTTTTTTTTTTTTTTTTATCAAAAAGCTAATTCTCTCCAACGTAGTATTTAGAAAATATGAAAGAGCTCTATCATCTTTCTTTTCGCATCATTTCCGAACGAATGATATATCACATGCCATATGTAGCCATACTTCTAAAGGCTAAGTGACTACCATCACAACAACTCCGACCCCACTGGGACAATTTAGCCCAAATTTCATAGTAATGTAGATCTTGCCTAGAGGAATCTGCACATGAAATTTCACTCCTTTATATCTAAATACCGCGTAAATCATTGGTCCCCTTTAACTCCCACCCCAGTGGCCAATCAAATCCAAACTAAATAGTGAAGTAGAAAATGCCTATGGTAAGCTACATTCCGAGTTTCCATAAAAATGTGGAAAATATGAAGGGGACGGGCATTGTAAAACCAATAAGTGCTCCATTCTTCCATTCTTTAATAAGGAAACTCTCGGCAAAATGCATTGTTTTAAGTTGAGACAGCGTCTCTACCGCCATCTAGCGGTTCGCAGTTATAACTAGGGACGTTGCGATACTCAAACATAGAGCCAAGTATCGATAACCCGATACTATCGGATAGAATGTATCGAAACAGAGTGTATCGTATCATTCGATGCTCTTATAAAGCAGGCACAATTGTATGGATTTAAGTTTCAAGTAATATTGAACTATATACACGGTGTTTCTGAATAGCCTTTACAAACTTTCAGGATATGTTCTGGGGACCAAAACAAGCACAAAATGTCATATGAGCATTCAGTTGAAAACGCGTCGTTCTAGAGTTATATTGGTTTGAAGGTGTCCTGCAGTAGACGAAATTAACTCTAAAGCCCATAGGTGTCTTCAGTATTTAATTGTTACCATAGCCATGTCCTCCTTCAGTATTTAATTTGGTTTTGATTAGCCCACTGGGGTCGGGATTACGGAGGTGGGAGTTAGAGGGGACCAAAAGGTCTACATGGTACCGGAGTGAAATTCGGTAAGCAGATTACTATGAAGTTTGGGATAAATTTTCCCAGTAGGGTCGGAGTTGTGGGGGGTGGCAGACTCTTGTCTTTAGATATATGGCAACATAAGTGACACGATATGTCTTTCGATCGGCAATGGTGAGAAACAAAAGAAGATAGAGCTCTTTTACATTTTTTGATTCGAATACTATGTTCGAGAAAATCAATTTTCTGATTAAAACATTTGGGAGATTTAAAAGTGAAGATAAAGGGGTAAAAATACATCACCTCAGGACTTCCGATACTTTCCTATACCCCCCCCCGGGGGGGGGGGGGGGGGAATAATTTCTTGTTTCTACGATATAACAAGACAATACATTTGCTATAGTAAATGATCAAAATGGCCTCTGTTAGATTACAAGGAAGTCTGTGCACGACAGGAGAACACAGTTTTCTTCAGGCGTTTCTTTGAATTGTAGTAACTCTTCTTCTACTACAGGACACCTTCAAACCATTTTACTGTAGAAAGAAGCGTCTTTGACCCCATGTTCATATGACATTGTCTGCTTGTTTTGCTCCCTGGCACATATCCTGAAAGTTTGTACACACCATTCAGAAACATCCTGCATATTCTATAAGCGACAGTTTACAACAAAGAAAAGTTGTTGTTTATTATTAGTGTTGCAAAGAATATAATGTTTAATTTCTAAATTGGTGGCAAAGCCTACATGAATTAAACCTCTTAATTCATTAGACTTTGGAGATGGTAAATAAAATACGCAAAAGTAGAATGTACATCGATATTAGAGGCGCATTGTGGTGGCATAAGGGGTGGGACCGTCATTGAGCTCGGCAGATGGTAAAGGTGGTACGAAACATTAATAGGCATATTTTTTTTTTTTTCGATACCACGATATTATCGGATAACCGATAGTGATTCCGATACTGCCAATATCGAAAGAAAAGTATCGATATTTACTGATAGTTATAACGTCCCTAGTTATAACAACAATAAGCTCCGCGATCTACGGTCAGGTCGGAGCCTGCGGTCTGTTTCTCGTAGGCTCCGGTCTAGCCCCACTATCTATGAAGTAAAAACGAAGCGCGCGTGGTCAAGCCGGTCTCAACCGCTTGAAAATTAAACTGAAACTATTCTAATGCCATCTCTGCTTGGATGCTTGTATTTGAAACCTCAAAATAATGAAAAAAGCACAACAATTTTAATTTAAAAAAAAAACACAAATGCTGAGTTTATTTTATTTATTATACGGTATTTATAAATGCTGTTTTATTATACACTCGCGGCCTACAAAAAAAGTTGCACCCATGGAAAACCTATGGGATACTATGGGACGTTCTATTAAGACTCCCTCGCTGGGACAAATTTGCAAGAGCTACAAGCCAAAGTTCAATCTGCATGGAATGAGATGAGTGAAGGCCAGAGTCCATAAAAGAAATGGTCCTTGCACGCCGCCAAATGTAGAGTTAGAGCCGCTATCAGCACAGAGCAGCGCGTCGGTTATGGAGAGCACTGAAAATTGCTAGGGTTTATTCTAAAATCTTATTTTTTAATTCTATTTATGCTAGTAAATGTAAATAAATAAATATTTTATGTTTTACCTAAATATAAAACATTATATAATAAAAGTAAATACTTTAGCTGTTTATGTTAGTAATAATCAATTTTGAAAAAAATGTCTAATAACCCAATCCTTTATTAGTTAATAAAATAAAAACTAAAGAAAACAAAAAAAAATTTAATCTTAAAGAGTCAAGTTTAAAATATTTTTAAGATACACGTTTAAGAAAACATTGAATAAGAATAATAAATTTAGTAGAACCCAGATGTAACATTTTTTGCGGGACTGAGAAAAACGTAAAATTAGGAAAACGTTAAATGGAGGTCATTCTAAAAAATTCAAAAGAAAAACTACATGTATTTAAAATGATTAATATTAAAAAAAGATTAAATGCTACAGTTTAATTATATATTAAAATGCTGTATATATTATATACATAAAAATGTGGAGCAATGCAAGTTTAGGTAGATTTAAAAATATCGGTAATTTTTCCCAGAGTCATATTTTTCATTTTTAACTTTGTACGAACTTTGTAAGTGCAGTTCTTGCAAAAGCATAACTAATGAAAAAGTCATCAAGTCCTTTTACAACAGCAGTAAAAGAATCTTAAGCATCTCTCTCCAACTTCCGCGCTTCCCTGTCTGATGATGACTATCAATCGGATATTTCAGGAACAGCTGATATTTGCGTTGCAATCAATAAACTCTTCAAAATCGAAATCAAAAACAAACAAGACGAGAGCTTTTTCTATTATGGATGCTTTCGCAGCTAAAGAGTATGATTTACGCTTAAATGTACGCATTTATGACTAAGTTGGAGATTCAAACAGAAAGCCCAGAGTTCTTTCCTTTGAAATGAGCACATAAAGAAGAAACGAATTGTTTCGTCATTCGTCCGTTGTAAAGCGACCCATTTGTCCTTACACATCTCGTGCGTTCATTGCATTTTCAGAAAAATCTGAAAAATTTGATTTGGCACTACATTGAGAAAAAAACGTTAAAAGTCGGAAAGTACTGAATAGAGAAAAACGTAGTAAACGGGAGAAATACCATTAATGAAGAAAAATGGAGGCCAACAAAAATGAACCCGCTATGGGGTTCTACTGTATACATATTATTTAAAAATATATGCATGCCTTCTACTATACCTTTATGATTTTGGCTAAAACATAATCACTTTAAAAAAATCATTTAAAAAGATTTGCATGTATTTTTAATTAAGATATTTATATACTTGTTCAATGTTTTCTTAAAAGTTATCTTAAATATATTTTAAACTGGCTCTTTGAGGTCCAATATTTCTGTACATAATTTTAGAAGTCCAGTTTTTATTTATATTAATAGTGTTGGATTATTATCTCTTTTGCAAAACTGATTACTTTGTACTCCCCAACCATAATTTTAATGTTAAATAAAATGTAAATAAGTAACTATTTTATATTTTACTAAAATTATAATATAAAAAATTAAAAAAAGCTATTTATGTCAGGAAAATGTTGGTAACAACTTTTAAAATTTTACATGTTAATTATTTATTACAAACTACCGTTGGGCTATTATTATTTCAGGTTGGGCTGGCCAGGTTGGCTGAGGTTTCTAACACATTTGAATTGCAGTAGAGCACACCGTTGGGAAGGGGAAGCACATTCTTGAGTGACTATTTCTCGCCCATTTTCTCAAAATCTGTCAAGGGGAAGGCTGTGATTAAAAATTGTTTTTAGACTAATGTGGTGTTGCTCTACAGGGTAGCAATCGGAAATTTTTCTGGATCTTTAATAGTTTTCGATTTAGCAAATGGATGACCTTAAATTTGGCGGTCAAAGTAAAATTTGAGTGCGGCAGAATTCCCCACCCCCTTATTACCTATAAACCACACTGATCAGCTCTCGCTTACCTGGCAGCTTTGAGATATCTGCTATGTTACCAGACTTTTTGGACACCCTGTATAATAATATATGTTTACATGGAAACGTCAATTCCAACATTATTTTTCATAAATATTTTAATAATTAAATACAGAAAAAACTGTAGCTCGGGTAAAGCTTATCCCTGAACTATTTTTCAAGTATTATTATAATATTTTAATAATTTAGAACTTTTAGTTCTAATTTTTGCATTAAATAAATATCTTAAATGAATTCAATTTATCTAAATATGATTTAACTAAACCGTGAATTTTAAACATTACGCAGATTTCAGATACAGAAATTTCTTGATTTCTCTTTCAAAATTAAAGTTACTCCGACCCAAAAGATCTAAAAATAAAATTCGGAAATATTTTATTGCTGAATCAAATCATTTTAAAAAGACTACATACAGCACCGACAATCTACAAACTATTCCCCGATAAATCATTTTTATCGGCCGTGACACAAGATTTCATGACAGTTTTAGCACATGAAAAACTACGAATGCGTCTCGCCTCTTAAAAAAAAATTTCTAAGTCGAACAAAGTTGAAAATATAATTTTTAACCACCAATGTTACATTTCAATTTATAACCATGTTTCCAACAGTCATGTTTACTTAAATAAAAATAACGGGCTAAAAACTTTCCAAAAATTAAAACAAGTAACTTTAGTATAAAGGTAATTAAAGAAGGTGAGATCAAGAGTCAAAGGATGGCTTCTAAGCTCTTTTATCATCGTGAAACATTGCCGGCCATGAAGTCGAAATAAAGAAATAAAAACGGACGGAATAAATCAAAAGTTGGACGAGACAACGCATTTGTTTTGCTTATTGAAAACACCAAAACGGTCAGTGATTTAGATTATGCGATTTTTAAATTTACGTTCGTATGTGTCATAAACATTCGTTGAATACACAAAAAAACAGCAACTACGAGGGGCGTTTAAATTTGATCTGGACTTTATTTTTTATAAAACTAGGAACTACAAAAATACACACGCACACATCAGTTATTTCTCAAAGAACTCTCCTTGCTTCTCTACATATGTTTTCCAGCGTTCTGGAAGCATCTGGATACTGGTTCTGTAGCAATCTTCAGCCTGATGTCGAAACCAGGTCAGGACAGCCTTTTTCACTTCCTCATTGGAGCCGAAAACCTCTGCCCTCCCAAGAACTCTTTCAATGGTCCAAAAAGGTGATAGTCGCAAGGGGAGAGATCCGGGCTATGTGGTAAGATGTCCCGTATGAGTTCCGTCAGTGTGTCCATAGCCAGTTTGGCTGTGCGTGGTCTGGCATTGTCTTGCAGAAAACAAACACCACTGGTAAGGAGTCCTGGTCGCTTTTTCCTTAGTGACGGCTTCAGGGACATCCTCAAAATGTCACAGTAGTACGGTGCATTTATGGTTCGACGTTCTTCCAGAAAATCGACATGAATGATACCCATAATGTCCCAGAATACAGTCGCCATAACTCACGTTGCCGACGGTGTCATCTTGAATTTCTTGAGTCGTGGTGAGTCAATGTGTCGGCATTCCATACTCGCACGCTTGCTTTCAGGAGTATGGTGATGAATCCATGTCTCGTCCGTGGTCACAATACGCCTTAGAAAGCTGTCACGTTTCCTGTCATATCGCTGCAGCAGCATGGAACAGATTTCCACCCGGGTGGTTTTGTGTCCTCAGAGAGTTGCTTAGGATCCCATCTGGCACAGATCTTGTTGAATTTCAGCTTATCGTGGACGATGGTCTCCACACAGCCAATGCTAATGTTCAGTATTGAAGCCAATTCTCGGACATGAATCCGCCTGTTGTTTCTTATCAGCTCATTTGTTCGTGCGACGATGCCATCATTGACAGCAGTTGCTGGCCTTGCCTTAGGAGGTTCATTGCCGGTGGATTCTCGCCCTCCTTCAAACTTTTGGCAACAAGCAAAGACGGATGATCGAGACAAACATGACTCGGTGAACTGTCTTTGAAGTCTCTGATGAATTTCAGAAACTTTCACACAGTCGCGACGTTGCGGAGAAACTTGATGATTATTCGTTGTTCCACTTTGATCGACACATCGCTGTCCATCATTTTGTTTAAACAAACAATCGGTTGTCATGGCAACCGGATGAGTGGTGCTGCATTTGCATGATAGACGGTAATTTCCATCCCAATAATGAAAGTTTAGATTTTTACAACAATGAAATTTACAAAAAAAAGACCAAGTCAAATTTGAACGTCCCTCGTACAATGCCTGTATTCCACTAGAGAATGTTACCTCCACAGAAAGTGTTGTTGAATGCTGTATATTACGGATAATGGCGGCGAGGGGGGAAATATATAAATATTCGACACCCAATAGTATATTTTCTCTCTTTAACAATTAATCGTGCATATTTAATTAGCTTATAACAAGAAACGAGAGAAGAAAATATATCGCACTCCTACTGTTTCCCTGAACCAAACGCTAGCAGCAAGATGGCCAAAAAAATCTAACAATTCAGCTTATTTTCACAATACTATGTTACCAACATTATGACAGTGAATGAATTCATAGATATTTCCTCTTGGCATCAACAAGATAACGCTACCTGCCATCAACAAGATAAGGCTCAATGGATAAGGAGGGGAAAAGGTAAAAGTACCATGGTAATTTTAGCCTTACAAAATACTGACAAGGAGACTCTACGTACTCTGACTCACCAAATTTGATTAAAAAAAATAAATTCTACGCGTAGCTTTCACCCAAATTACTATCCATATAAAATCATTTGACGTATTTCCCAAAATTCTAGGGTAAAAAATCATACAGTTTATTACAATCTGTGCAGTTTATAAATTCCCGAACTGTAGAGTAAGATTATAGTAAGTTGTATGGTCCAGCGATAAAGTGTTGGGCATTCGTTTTGCAGGCACGGGTTCAAATCCCGTCTTCGTCAAATTGCTATTGTTTATCCCTCTTAAATTCCTTTTAACATACAGGGATTGGGCAGAATAATATGAAAACCTTTAATTTTAGACGTTTTTGTCGAATATCTAGAAAAGTACTTGACGAATTATCTTGAAACTTCAGGGGTGTAAAGTGCATGTTACACCTCATATATTTCAGCGAAGGTTCTGTCCCGAAGGTAAATAGGGAACCAGCAACAAATTGAACAGAAAAAATAATGTTTGATATCACCCTGTAAAAAATAATGCTTGGAATGCGTTGTAGCTGTAGCATATAATTATGAGGTTTCTTTTACTTATCTGTGTTCATTTGGATGAGAATAGCACATACATTCACAGAAATATAAAGGTTTCTTTAAAAAAAATCTAAATGTTTTCTTAAGTTTTTTGTTTATAACATGTAGGGTTTTCAACCCAATGCAATGCCACTTTCAGGAAGCTTGACGAACTACAGTAGAGACAACATTCTACAATCAGAATATAAAAATATTAAATATTTGAGGAAATATGAGTGTATGGAAGTCAATTTATTGTTGGTCCCCTATTTGCCTTCGGGACAAAACCTTCGCTGAAATATATGAGGTGTAACATGCTCTTTACACCGCAGAAGTTTCAGGAAATTCGTCAAGTATATTTCCAGATAGTCAACAAATGTCTAAAATCATAATAAATGTTCATCAATTATGGAGAAAAACACCCTTCATTAACATTTTTAACTAGCACATTTGCGACAAATTACAATTTCCTATTTTCTAGGAGCAAAAGTTTATTAAGAATGAAATTTTAACTATTGCCTCGGACTTTACCTACTAAGGGATTATAATAACTTCTTTCTTGTGGTCTTTAAAAATAAGAAATAAATATAACTTTAACAATTTTTCAATTTATGGAAAAATAATCGCAATAAATTGGAAAATTTAGATTATGTTTACAAAATATATTAAACACTTCCATACGTGTAAATGAATTTATGGAGCAAGAAGAAAAAAATAATAATAAATAATTTATAAAAGACGGGATTTGAACGTGTCTCTACAAAATGAAACCCCAACACATTACCACTAAAACTAGAATTCTGTTCTGCATTTCCGGCATGTATAAACTGCACACATCGGTGTTATATTTTATGAAATTTTTTTGCTCGGAAAATTTTGAGAAGTGCATCGAATGGCTTTGCAAGGATATTTTATTGGATGTAAGCTACTCGTAGAATTTTTTTTATCAAATTCAGTGAGTCAGAATACGTGGAATCTCCTTGTCCTTGTGAGTTGGAATAGAAAACATTGTTTAAAAAATTGGGAAATCGATCTCGTTCAGCGCAAGAGCGAGGATAGCATAAGCAGACTAGATGTACTGCCTGCTGATTGTTTACGAAGTCTAGTGGAACCAAACTCGTTCTTATTAGTTAGGCCTGATGTTTATGATTTACGTAAAATTAAAGGTTAGCGTGACTTTTATCAGAGTTCAAAAATGTCAGTACTTTTAAACCATTTTTTTCCTAAAACTAACTTAAAAGTTATTAAATACAAACGCTTCAAAAACATTGCCTGAATGTTGAAATCGATGTTTCATGTCCTGCTATTGCAATAAGCAAACCGTATGTTAGAATGAAAATCGATATCTTAAATGAGCCATTGCATTTAATGGAGCCTCTACATTACTGAGGATCAAGAACAATTGGCTGTCTTTCCATAAAATCTGTTAAATCTCTCAAAAAAAAAAAAAAAAATACTTGAGAAAAAAAAAAATCATGCGTCTCCGCAGAAATGCATCAAAACTACCGAAAACCTGAAGCACTTTTGCAAACGGCAACGATTCAGACAATTTTCTTTCTCAGCTTTTTCCGTTAATTAGTTTCATCGGCATGTTTTCTTAAAATGAGATTATGATGAGAAACGTTACGCTTTCACAGATGTGTAGCAATGAAATTTTTATGTTAGAACTTTAAACGTAGCCTGCCAGTTGTCGGCGCAGTTGAAGACGTTTTTCTAAAGCCCCAAAAGCCTTTAAGGTTGAAAACTTTGCTGCTGAAGACAAACATGTCCCTACCACCAACCCCGTCTCTCCCCTGTCACATCATGATAAAGGGGCTTCAATTTGACTAATTCACGAGAGTCGTGAAAACTTTTCTTACACGACTTCCCACTTCAATCTGGTGTGCAAGTCAGTGAAAAATTGCCAGGGCGGCAGTGGTAGGGGATTTTTGGAAGATGTGTTACTATTCCATAGAAAGCGAAATTTTCCCCCCGTTTTTTTAAAGAGCGAAAAAGAAATTAATTAAACAAGTCGCATTAGTGTTCTCTAGTTTAGAGGATCATCCCTTAAAATGCTTTCCCTCCCTCCACTCATTCTCTCATCATTACCGGAGGCACTTTCTTTAAAAGAAGCTATTCCCCAAATCCTAAAATTAATTTTGATCAATACTCATTTTAAGACTCGAAAAAAAAAATGAACAAAAGAAGAAATTACGTCAAGGATTTTTTTTTTGAAATTTATCATTTACATAATTCCATCCAGCTCCAATACTGTGAATAAGATCAAATAAATTTTAGACTTGAAAACCAGAAAATTACTTCAAGAGCAAAGTCATTTTTTAAAGCAGAATGAACTTTGTTTTGATTGCACTTCTAAAAGAAAGAGCGTAAGGGAAAAAAAGGTCACTTAGTTTTTAAGTCAATATTTCACACGAAATTTCGATTCTTTACCAAAAGTCGCTCTCCTATTCAACTTCGATCCTTCATGGCACTTTTTGCCGCTAAATAAATCATGGCTCCTTTTTCTGTCTTCGGTTCCTTCTCAACTATGAACGCTATTTTTCATATTACAATGAAATTTATTGTAAAACATTTCAAATTTATTTTTCTCTACTTCAAAAAATTTCAAATTTATTTATTAAAACCAGTTCCTTTTAAGTTAATTGCCCTTATCATTTTATTAAGCGCTAACGTGCCTTATTCATGTATGTAAAATGTATATACAGGAAAAATACTAAATAAGTAATGGAGCATTCGAGAAATAGGGAATTCTGAACGAGTTAACTTGAACCTTGAAGCTCACTTTTATACGAGCGAATTACATTTACTTGCTTTGAAGGCTCCGTTTCCATTAAATTTTTCTAGCACATTGGCCAATTTCTACGAAACGCACATTGCTTCTGCTATGGACCTCGTAGACACTTGCCATCACTGCTGCTGCTATCCATGAGGCGTCTGTGTCAGGCATGCATCACTGAGAATGGTCGGAATTTTGTACATATCTTATGAAACCGTATTCTGCGTCTACCAGTTGAAATGGGAGACCAGGTTCGTGCTTAATCAAGAGACTCAGTTTCTCTACACAAAATGATAATTAGGATTTAATTATATGCTTTTATCCATTATGGGAGGAAACAACTCATAGTGCTGTTAAATTGCACCTAATAAAGAGCTTTACATAGCTTCCTGTATTGTGTTTTGGCTGTATCTTTGTGTCTTGTCTATCTCCCACGGGTGGCGTTTCCAGTGAAGTTTTTCTAGAGCCTTTATAACCACTGTAAGGCTCTCCTAAAGCACTATATAATAAAGTATGGACAATGCATTGTTGCAGGCAGCCAGTTTGATTCCTATTTCATATGATAATTGCTTCTTGTTTTCCATCAAATTCAAACTTCAGAAGCACATTCCCCTGTAAATTTTGTCAAAAAGGAAGTGGTCAATCCTGCAAGTTTGAATTTTTTGCTTATAAGAAACAATCATCATATGAAATAGGAATGAAATAGAAATCAAAATGGCTGCCTGCATCAATGATTGACCATACTTTCTTTATATAATGCTTTAAGCTTTCCTAAGTGATTATCACCATGTTCGCTACCTCCCCTAAAAGTTTGTACGTACAGGTTTGAGACATCCCGTATATTCCTTGTGTTTTTTTAAAACTAGTTTTTCCATCTTGATTTGTCTCATATTGGTATTTATGTCCAGGAATACTTAAAGAAATTGCTAACCAAGATGGAGAACCATGCAAACCCCTTGGTTTTTGACATATTGGACCATCGCTGATTAACGAGTTCTTCAGGCATCCCAAGCCCGTCACATTTGGACGCCGTCTTCGATATCAAAAATGCCGTTCTTCCAGTTAACTGAATTTCCTAGCTCCTCATTCTTCTCTGTCAATCTTCAATCCGTTTTCTCATCCTAATAGGAAATGATTCCTTTTGTCCAATGGATGACTTATGGGGTCCATTTGACTTCTTTTAGATCAGTGTATTTCTTTCGAGTTAATTTATACATCGTATTCAAAACTAACAAAGTCTAAATTAAAATTATAACAAAATAATAAAGTAATATTTAAGATTCTTTAAAATTTTTTATTAGCAATCAATTTTAAAACTTAGCATTTAAAACTTGAATGGGGGAGCCGGAGATTGGCAGCAACTTGTGGGATTAGTGTAGATGGAATCGGCACAAATACTCTGACTCCAAATCCTAAAGTGCACTTGTAATATGCGAGGATGGATTGAAAATTTTCTGCAAGTGTCCTCTAGACGGCAGCTCCTTTCCAAATACGGTTATGTCGGAGCAACACTATGTGAAATGAAAACTATTTTATACGAATCGACTGTAAATCTGGAATTGAACCATCAAATACAAGATTAAACTTTGACAATCATTCAGCTGAAATATATGTGTGTTTTCAATTGTGGATAAAAACGAAAACAATTTTTTTTTTCATTTGGAGGGAAAATATCGCATCGGAAATCAAATACAAGATGCTCTTGGGGATTTTTCCCATTATTATTTTTTTTTAATTACGGAATTTTGGAATTCAAGCTTGATGCGCGCAAACAAGTGATAGTAAGACGTTCAGGACGCCAACGGCTACCACACAAGAAATGAAACATAAAATTTATGACACGATATTGGCTATTACCGAATATACCCGTGCGTGAAATAGAGCAAGCAGAATGTATCTTTTGGTACGAGTATTTCATGAAGGGTGCCGCATGTGTTAATCCGGAGCAAAAATGCATTCGAGCCCGAACCTCAGTCGAAGGTTTGCAAGTGTTGAAGAGGAATCCAACGAATTTCATGAGACGATTCATGACCATGGGCGATTCCTAGTTTCAACATTACACGCCAGAAACAAAAAAGTAATAAAAAAATGGAGTAGACACGATAAAGCGGTTGCGAAGAGAGAAAAAATCATTCAATCGGTTACAAAAGTGATATTGGATCGTTTTTTATTGGTGCTTATTTTATTTTGTTGTTGTTTTGTTTATAATTCTGCTAATTATTTTGAAAAAGAATAAACTACTGTATTACCGGGCCATACTATACAAAAATTTTGGACAAAAGCAGCAATTCAGGAAAATCGCCCAGGCATGGTCAAAAGTGTTGTTTCGCTAGGAATCCCTGGTCAAAAGTATGGAATAATCCGAGAAGCGCTGAGAAATGGATAGTTAGAGACGTTGCCCTGTATACATATTCCACAAAACTTTTAATCTGACACGAAATAATACATGGAGACAAAGTGAGTTAACGATAAAAATGTATGGACACAAAGTATGGAATATGCTTGAGGAAGGGACAAAAGTATGGAATAACTAGTGAGATCTTCCATGAGCATGCAAATCACTTACAAGGGGACCGCACGGACATGTAATCACGGATTTGGTTGAAATATTAGGTCAATCTACAACATTAATATACCTTCTGTCTAAAAAGATTTGACTCAATGGCCTTTTGGTTCGTAGAAAAAAAATATGTTGCGTTTCTTATTAGATAAGCCAAATGGGAAGAAAAGTATACATCTAATAAGCAGTAGCGCAGTGGTTAACATCAAGTTCTGTGGATTTATTGGTCCGGGTTCGGTTCCTGTAGTATCGAAATTTTTTTCATTATTTTCCCATTTTATTTTGTTTTTCGCCATTATTATTTGTTGTCACTTTGTATAATAACATTCACATACATAAGCAACATCACAGGTCAAAAAAATGCAAAATGCGTTGTACAATATTTTCACGGACGGTCATTGCCATGGCATGTGAAATAAAAAAGAAACTATAAAGATCTATTTGCGCTATCGACGGTCTATGCGCAATCGTCACCGCCAAATCACGGATCGCCAATGACTATTCGTGAAAATATTGTACAAAATTTTTCAATATTGACAATATTGTACAATATAGAAAAAAACTGCTTATCTATTTAAATGTTATTATGCAAAGTGCAAACAAATAATAACGGCGAAAAACACAAAAATTGGGGGGGGGGGGACTTGAAAAATAATGGGGGGGAAATGAAAAAAAAATTCAATATACAGGAATCGAATCCAGACCAGTAAATCCACAGCACCTGACGTTAACTACTGCGCCACCGCTGTAAATTTGTATAACTTTCTTCCCACTTGGCTTATTTGGTACTACAATAATAAACGTAAAATATTTTATTTTTTTCTCTGAAACGAAAGGCCATTGAGTCAAATCCTTTTACACAGAAGGTATATTGTAGATTGACCTCCTAAAATTTCAACCAAATCCGTGATTACATGATTACATGTCCGTGCGGTCCCCTCGTTAGTGATTAGATCATTGAATGCCGTAGATGTAGAAGCACATTTCAAATTTGGTATCGTGTAAAAACTGCGGTCATTATGGCAAAAGGAAAAGAATTACCTGATGCAGTAAAGATGCTATTGTTAAACTTCACAGTAAAGGAAGCAGTCAACAGAGAATTGCAGAAATTATGCAATGTCCCCAGGAACTGTCTCTGAAATACTGGCAAAAGTCAAGCAAACTGGAAGCGTAGCAAGTATAAAGAGAAGCGGTCGACCATGAGCCACATCTAAACGAGATGACAGAAAGCCGATTCAACTTGTGAAAAAAAATCGTTTTAACTCATCTCATGATATCAGTGGACATTGTGCAAAGATGGGGATTGCTCTGAGCGATAAAACAATCAGACAGCGTTTGAATGAACACGATTACAGGTCACGGAGAAGAGATCGTCTGAAGTGGGAGAAAACGTATAGGAATTGGTCCGTGAGGGATTGGAAACGAGTCATCTTTACAGATGAAACGAAAATATGCCTTGGTCACGGAGACAATGATGGTCATCGCGTGTGAAGAAAATCGGACGAGAAATATTCACCTGATTGTCTTCTTTCTGCTATCAAGTTTCCGAAAGGGGTAATGTTGTGGGGATCAATTACTTCTAAGGGTGTTGGAGAAATGCCAATTCTGACGACCAATGTGAATGCCGATGTGTTTCTTGAAAGTTTGGAAAGATTCATGATGAAGACAGCAGAAGATCACTTCCAGGGCGAACCATTTTTCTATAAAGATGACAACGCTTCATGTCACAGGGCAGGGAAGATTAAAACTTTTAGGCACGACCAAGGTAATGACCATCTCCCATGGCCAGCCAATAGCCCTGACATCAATCCCATTGAGAATGACTGGTATGAACTGAAGAAAATGATACATGAACAGAAGCCTACATATCTCCCATAACTGAAGGAAGCCATTCGGCAGTGCTGACAGAACATTAAGCCTGGATACACCGAGAAGCTTGTGTTGTCACTCCCCCGCAGAATTGAAGCTGTTATTAAAGAAAAAGTTGGACCAACGCCTTATTAACCACTTTTATTCCATACTTTTGTCCCTCCCTGAAGCATATTCTATACTTTTGTCCCTCCCTGAAGTATATTCCATACTTTTGTCCATACATTTCTATCGTTAATTCACTATAATTTTTTTTGTTTAATAATATAGGCGTCTCCTTTTTTGTATGTGAGTTACATACCAATATTCCATGTATTATTTCGTGTCAGATTAAAAGTACGCCTATTGTGAAAAATGTAAACACAGCAACGCCTCTAACTGTCCATTTCTCAACGCTTCTCGGATTATTCCATACTTTTCACCAGGGGTTGTACTCATTCAAGTGCAATCTTTCAGTAAAATTTGACGGAATTGAAGTTTGAATCGTACCGCTTTCAAGATTTTGGCTTTCTGAGACTTCCATTTGTTCCCAAAACTCAAAACATTACTAGCTGGAAAGAGATTTCGAACGAGGTGGATCGAAGCTGCAAATGGTTGTTTTGGGGACCTTGAAGAAAGTCATTTCCGGGAGGGGATCCAGAAGCTGGAGAAAAGTTGGACCAAGTGAGTTCGAGGAAAATATGTTGATAAAATGAAATAGGGAAGGAAGTTTGCCATTGGTTTCATGTCATTCCAGAAACTTTTCAATCCACCCGTATATATATGCTAAAATCCATCATGTTTTAGATAATTATTTGATCAACAGTTGATTATTTTTTTTTATTTTTGTTTTATATCCTATTGCTTTACATATCATTACAGCATTTTGAGAAAATAAAATAATAAAGGGCTTATTATTATTTTTCTTAACTTGATATCTATTATAAATAAAGAAATCGCAGTTAATGAGTATATCTACGCTGAAGAGTCGTAAATAATAAATTGAAAACATCCCATTAATACTGTCACAAACACTGCTAAAATAACATGGTTTTAAAAAATAGAAATGATAAATGTGAAACCATAAAAGTAAATATTCATTAGTAATGAAATGTATTAACGAACGCAAATGAAATGAATTCTTTTAGAAGCATAATTTAGTATAATTTTCTAATGTCAAGAATTCCTTTAAACTTCGAAAAAAAAAAGGTAAATGAAACATAATAAAATGCTAATGTCATTAATTACTATGGTTATTTATTTTAAAATTATAATTTAAAATTTTGGTTTTTAACACTTCAGGTTATCTCACGGGATGAGAAGATGCAGAATGTGCGTCCCTCTAATTAAAAAGTATAATTCAATAAGAGAAAACTATGTAACTTTAATGCATTTTTACCTGAGGTCTCATCTTTTTTGGGGGTTGCTTTTTTGCTCGCTTTCGGGCTCCTGGAGGGGAGATTTGTCTCCGCTTTTGATGACTTTTCATTGTTCCCAAAAGAATCTGATTGTTTTACTGATGTCCTCGAGGCTTTGGCAGCTACAGCTTGCTTTGCAGGGGCTGCACGCTTTCTTGACATCGCAAACGATTCCTTCTCTTCTTGCTCCTCCTCCTCATCTTCAGGCTCCATCTCCTCATCCGTGTCTTCACTATCAGCTGAAGATTTCCCATCCATTCTGTATCTATTTCCATTACATATAAAAATAGAAGTAAGCCTATACAGTAAAATGTCTAACATGTGTCTACGAATTATGTAATTTCTCTATTCGTTTTAATCCAGCATTGGCTTAACATTCTAAGTTTTTACACTCTCATTATAATATTATTTTCGAGATACAATTAATGTTTCCATTTTTTCCCCCTCTTCCAACAAAAATCTAAAAACAATAAGGGGTGAGAAATCAGGCATTACAATCTCAAGAGATAAACAAAGCCAACGGCAATCCCCAAACATTTATCAAAATCAGTGGTAAAATCCTGTAAACAGAATTAGAATTCCAAAGCAGAAAACTGCTCGTCCTTTTAGATTTGCAAGAAATTTCGCTCGATAAAAAACAAAATGCCAAACAGTGTAGCGAATTTATTATGGATATTTTCCTTAATGAATATACGATTTAATATGTATTGATTCATTACTGTATTAAATTTATTTGAATTGATCAATATAGCTCCTAGTTTCTTAAGGCAAAATCTGTTATTATTTAATAATGCAACAAATTCAACAAAGTTTATAATAAAAATATAATAAAAAAGGGTAATAAATAATAAGAAGAGCTATTTACTTTTTCCAACTGATAAGTTTTTTCTGTTTATTGCAATCCAAAATCCATTCTTTCTTGACAATTTTTCCATTTTCCCCTTGAACTTGCAGATACTTTGGTGTATTCACAAATGCACAGCTATAGCATCAAAATTAAAAAAATAAAAAATTAATATATTAAAATAAAAAATATTGTATTGAAAATTTTGTTTTAAGAATGTTTTGTTTTTTTTTTATTCTTGAGTTTACATAGGCGAACTAAAGTAGAATAACTACGAGGGTCACTTACAACGTCATGTCAACTACTTTTCAGCGGAATCCCGGACAGCGATCCACATTTTTCGATATGCAGCAATGTTATTGAGACATATGGTACTTATTGCAGCCGCTAGATGGTATAGATGTTCAAGGACGGAAGAGAAAGAGATGCGCGAAAGTCAAGTATGTAAGTCAGCTAGAACGTTTTTTTTTCCCTCTCTTTATCATTGGCTAGAACAAACTACGTACGTAAAATAGCAGTGCTTCGCGGTCAAAACGCGAGAGAATGTCATGCCAAGGCCACCTAGATAATAAGGTATCTAGGTAGTCTTGGTCATCATAACTCGTAGAAGGTGCTGAAGATCGTCCTCTCCGATCTCCAACAACAATTTTTATTTTTTACTATTCTCCCTCATCTACAATACTTCCTGAGTAACCCAAGTCATCGACATTATTGATAAAGTACGAGTATGGATCAAAAAAAGTTACAAGCAGCAGCAGTTGAAAAGTAATTATTGTGGAGAGAATATTTTTCCCCAGAGTGGAGACAGATGGCGCTAGTTGTCTTACAGCGGTTATGCTGGTAGGTAGTGTGAGTTCGCAGAAGCGTCAGTGCGATTGGAATGGCAAGACGTTTAGAAAAGTGGTCTAGCTTAGAGGTGCGAGCCGTGATTCTTTTCTTATGGGCAAAGTATGTGTCCGCATCCGAAATTCACAGTCAAATCGTGGAATTTTACAGTGAAGAAGTAATGAGCAGACAACATGCATGACATTGCCAGGCCCCATACTGCTCGTCAAACACAAGAATTGCTGCAAAAGTTTTCTTCAGAGAATGATGTGAAAACAGCTTCCGAGAACTGACTCAATACGTAGGGACGTGATTTCTAAGCCGGGTTAAACAAGTTGGCCCTGCGTTCAAATAAATAGATTTGGTGATTATGTGGAACAGTGAACGGCAAGTATGCCTCTTAATCAATACCGCCTAGAGAGAAAGCCTGCTCATGGAAAAAATCATACATTGTTACATCACCTACGGTAGGGACAATTCCGGGCTTATTATTGGTAGAAATATGATTAACAATACCCTACCGTAGATGATGTAACAATGTATGACGTTTTCGCGCTCAGGCTTTGAGTAGAGGCAACACCTCCTAAAGAGAAAGCCTCTGCACGGAAACAGTCATACATTGTTACATCATCAGAGTAGTGCAAATTCAGGGCTTATTATTGGTAGAAATACGAATAACAAAGCACTACTATGATGATGTAACAATGTATGACGTTTCCGTGCAGAGGCTTTCTCTTTAGGAAGTGTTGGTAGAGGTGGTGTTGTCTTAATTCCTTTTGTATTCTCTGTCTATTGTGAAGAAATAATTTTTTATTACCCTTGTAACCTTTTTTTGGATCCATCCTCAAACATTCGTGTATTTTCATATGTAAATTATGAAATGTTTGTATAACAGCAAAAAAAAAAAAGTTGCCAATGACTTTGTAAGCGACCCTCGTATTTTGCCTGATATTTTGTGTAATGTTTACCGTCGATTTTCAAACACAAGTTTTCCCAACAAATTTTCACATGCACTCTCGTATACATAAGAAGGTCGTTTCATAAATCAAGGCAATGATTTGATTTTTTCGGACATATGGTCCAAAGTACAAGGTATGGCAATGAAACGGGAGAAGACACCGCAGATACAAATTTATTTATGGTAAAAAAAAAAAAAAAGCACAATATATAAAAATTGTGATGAATGCTTAAAAATATCTTGCACATTCAGAATGGCCTACCAAGATTAATTAGTTCCAATCCTACTGCTCACACCTGTTCAACATTTTACGGCAACGCCAGCGTTGGGCATGCGCAGTTGGACATTCACTTTAATTTGCAAATGGAAAAAGAAAGCATAGACGAAATTCTTATACAGTGTAAGAAAAGAATAGATCGTCCTTTTCTTATATGATAAATCGAATAATGGATACCGGTATAAAGAGACTAGTTCATAATTAAAATTCGACGTTAATTTTCCTCCATTTATTTTCAACAATGTATTGATATATCACGGAAAGATTTTCTTAAAGCGGAACATCGAACGCTTTAAGAAAACAGATCAACGCTTTCGTTTGACGTTGGTTTGACGCTTGGTGACGTCACGTTTTGCAGCGCATGTTTCTACGCCGTGCAAAAGATTTGCGGCGTTAACGCTTATGCTTGGCGTGAAAGAGCCTTTACTCGATCGTTCAATTTATGTTGGATTTGGAAGATGAAACTAGAATTTACGTTATACTCTTTCATGATATTCCTATCAAGTCACCAGATGCATCCCCGATGGATTTCTGAGGATTTGGATTATTGAAACGAACCCTTGCTCGACGCTGTCCAACAACCATTGAGGGTCTCTGGAAAGCCTGCAAACAGGAATGGAACAACATCACCCTCGCCGTTCTGCAGATATTTCTTCTACCTTGGAATATACCGTGCAGGACAATAGTTCACAACCACAATCACCAAATAGAACACGATCGTTGGTGGAGAAAGGGGTTTTCTTCGTAATCGCTCGCCTCCAAATCATTGCCATAGATCGTGATCAATCTTCTATATTCGTGGGATCAAGGCATTTTGTTAACGTGTTCTTAATATCATTTCGAAAGCTTGAAAAAATGACCGCCTACACTACAGGGCACATTTTAAGGAGTCCTTTAAGTATGTATTAATTTTTTAAATAATTTTTTTTTTTCTGTAAGAGATGGATCTTTTCAAAGGGAGAGGGATCATAACTCCAAAATGGCTCATCAGAGCCAAACAAATTTACTTACAAAAATTATTCGTCTCACGTAACGTGTCGTTTTTCCTGTTGGCCGCTCATGTAGGGAATGGGAAAAAAATCTCTAAATCTGAGTTTAGACATTCTGTGCTCATCTGATGTATCATCGTTGCCATGAGTGAGGTTGTATTCGGCGAAAATGGATGCTAAAAGACGAATATTTAAAATTTCTCGGCGGTTTCGCTGATACTAGGGCTCCGAGCTTCTACAATCATCCCACTTTCAAGGTCTGTCAAATTGCATTGTTTGCCCATAACTTCACAATTATCTTGTAAATCACGTCTACTACTGTCGAAGAACTAAGCTTTCTTTTTTTTATACCAGCATTGCCTTCTAGCGACAACAGCGTGATGCCATAGCTAAATTGCTGAAAAATGTCAGGTGTTCCTAATAAAGTGGCCATTCAGTCTATAATACATCGTTAAATTGTAATATTGCATTAAAATTCGCCTGTGTATCTTAATCCTTTACTTATTTTGAGAAATATACATAACAAAATGGCATTGCACAAAACTTAAAAAAACAGATAAAAAGAAAGAAAAAAAAAAAGAAAGAAAATATATTGCTCGATCATTAAAATTTAACGAACGCTTCTAGGAAAATCTGTTCCCTAATGTTCCTTAATTCCACCGAGTCCAATTTGAATACTTTAAAACTACTGAACGAGATTAAAAGAAATAAAGAAGTTATTTTTAACTTTGAAAAAAACTTACTTTTTTTAAATACTATAAAAGAGAATGGCATTTCGTATCATTAAGAATTAGGAAAGTTCCACAACCGTTTAAAATGTTAAATTACAATAGTAAATCTTTATTTAAAATGAAGTGTTCCAAAAGCCTAAAGTTCAATTATACTTTATTGTAAATCTTCTCTACCGCATATAGTAGAACTTAAAAAAAAAATTATTTATTCCATAGGCAATTAATTTTTATTTCCATTGTCCAAAAAAATTTCATACAGGTGAGCAAAAATTCTCTTTAAAAAAAAAAAAAACCTTTTAAGAGCTGATTTGTTGAAAAATTCCTAAATATTATATGGTGCATTAGCTAAATCATTAATTAGGGCTGACCAGCTCCATATAGAGAGACCAAGTTTATTAACGTTTTTATGTTCGGTGTATGCACCTGTAAGCTAAAAATGTACAAGTACAATCAATAAGTTCAGAGAATGTGCTGATATCTCCAATCAGGCTTGGAGGGTAAAACTACTTGACCGTGGCGTAGAGGCACATAAGACGCGAGACGTGGTAAGGAGGAAGCAGCTCCATGGTGCAGGCAGGGTTTTTCCAAACAATGCGTTCGTCAGAAACAGAAATGGTCTTGGAAGAAAACAATATCAAATTCTGTTTTCTTCACGGTGTTTGTTTGCTTCATGGTGCATGATGCATTGGCCAAAATGGGAACGCCAACCCTTCCACGCCCTCTCTACTCACCTGATCTCGTCCTATGCGACTTTTACCTGTTCTTCCTCTGAAAAACGAACTCAAAGGACACCGTTTCAAGAGTGCATGTTAACACCAGGAAGCAGCGACAGCCGCCCTGAAGACCATCTCCTCCACAGTGTTCCAGGAATATTGCTCGCGTTGGCAGAAGTGCATACGCGTAGGTGTAGAAGGGTGAGTGCTTTGAAAGTGGTTATATGTAACACGTGATAACAATGCATCATATCCGTCAGGAAGGCCAGTCTCCGAACTTATTGATCGGATGATGGAGATCCAAAACTCACAGCTCAAGCTGAAGAGAGCAGTCAACATACAAGGGACGGGGGGAGGGAGGATTTTGAAACGGACAAAAGTGAACGGGAAAATGTTGGTTCGACCCACTGGAGGCCTCCTTGTTGGTGGGTTTTACCAGTAATTTCTTTTATAAATAAATAAATAAATAAAAATAGGTGGGGCGGGGAGATTGGGTTACTTATGTATCAATCTTCGCCTATACAGTGAATGGCCCGTTTCTTACGAACGGTTCACCTGATCGTGCTGTTGTCGCTGGATAGAGAGGTTTGTATTAAAAAGGAAAACTTAGTGCTTACGACAATAGTAGAACTGATTGGTTTGTGAAGTTATGGTTAAAAACGTAATTTGACAGACATTAAACGTGAGATGTTTGCAGAAGTTCGAAGCCATGGAGCGAATATCACCGAAACCGTTGCATTCGTGAAATGTTCAAGAGCAGCTGTTGTTAATGTGATAAAGACTAAAAAGCTCTCAGCCAAAAAAACTGGATCTCAACGTGCAACTTGTGAATACTCGAGCGGAAAGGAGACTGTTTAGAATTGTAAAGGACAACAGAACGCAACAGTGCAGTAAATTCCAGAACATCTTAATCAAGAATCCTCTCGAAAGATCTCTGAGTGCACTCCATGGGATATGGAAACCAAAGGCCGGTACGTGCATCTTTGCTGCCTGCATCCACCAGAGAAAATGTCTCCATTTCGCACAGGAGCATAAGGATTGGAAAATCGATAACTGGAAACAAATTACTAGGGAGAATCGAAAAGTAACGGGAATTTGCGTTTCATAAATTAATTTCAAATAATCAGAGCAAACCAAATTCAATTTTGGAAAATTTATTTATTGCCTCGTTTTTCTACATAATCGTCGCATTTCTTTATGCAGCGATCAGAACGTGCAATCAGTTTCTGTATACCCATTTCAAGAAATTCTTTCGACTGATTGCGAACCCACTGTCGGACAGTCGTTTTCACTTCATGGTTAGCCTGACCTCTAAGAAATTTCTTTAGTAGACCGAACAGATATTAGTCACTTGGTGCTAGGTCATGATTTCCTATGACCAGCCTGATTTCAAACAAGAAAGCATGGTGTGAAAACATGCATCATCACCAGTGAGAAAAAAAACTCAAGATCACGAAAAGTCCTGGTAAGGTATGAATTTGACTTGTAAAGGACTTGTATGGCAACGGTGTTTTGAGATAGGTACGGCTTTACAATCAAAGCAGAAGCATACGATGATACATGAAACGACTATCTAAAGGTGGCTTCACAATCAGCGGAATGAATTATTTGACATTGGTATACAGAAGCTGGCTTCTTGTTAGGACCGCTGCATAAACCAATGTTGAAAAATTAGGCAATAATTTCCAAACTACTATTTGGTTCGCTCTGAATGTTTGACATTAATTTATGAATCACAAATACCCGTCACTATCCGATTCTCCCTCGTATGTGGTCCGATGAATCACGTTCTCAGATACACCCAATAAGATAGAGGAGTGAGAATTTGGCAGAAACATCATGAACCCCAAATACATTACAACCCTTCAAGCTGGTGGTTTGGGGTGTGTTTTCCTGGTATGCTTTGGGTCTTTTAATTTGTGTTGATCAACGTCTGAATCGTCCTATATATCTAAATATCGTTGCTGACAAGTTCAGCATGTCATGTTGATGTTTTATCCCAATGGAGATGGCTACTTTCAACAAGATAATGCGCCTGCCATAGTGTTCAAATTGCACAGGATTGGTTTCAGGTACATGGAGAATTTACTTTGCATAGGTGCTTCCCCGATCGAATTATATATCTCATGCCATATGTGATTGCCATCTCCACAACTCCAACCCCAATGGGACAATTTGGCCCAAACTTTTTTAGTAATGTAGATTTTGCCTAGAAGAATCTGCATATCGAATTTCACTCCTTTACATACGTAAATACCACATAGATGGTTGGTCCCCTCTAATTCCAATCCCCATAATTCCAACCGCAGTGGGCCAATCAAAACCAAACTAAATAGTGAAGATACACACGCCCATAGCAAGCAACATTACGAATTTCAACCTTCTACCTCAAAAAATGCAGAAATTATAAAATGTTTTATTGTTTTTTGTTGTGTTTTTTTTTTTTTAACTGTTTATACACATCCAGTAATTAGGAACAGTGAGCAGCTTCATTCATTAAATATTACAATCTTCATTGACGGTCCTCTGTTAATTGACAGTCCATGAGTTAAGGGTGTTGACCACTCTCTCCTCTTCTGAGCATTAACATTAGTGGTGTGGAAAATGCAGTTTGCCTGTGAATATTTTGCTTATGAAGTTCCTTCCTCAAGGTTTTTGTGGACATGCACTTTGGAAGTCTAAGACTGAGCTTTGCTGTCACTTTTGAAGCAGCTGTTTTCTAATTCCAGATACAACTCCATATCCTTTTGTATCTATCTGTCAATTGACAATTGTTTTGTACCAATTAAATGCCATTAAAAATTTACCTTCTTGGAAACTCAATAAGCTTTGACATGAAGAAATTGAGGTTTTCCATCTTAGCTAGTTGTCTACTCACACAATGGAAGCAAAGGATGTTATATCACTTCTGCTTTCAACTCAAAATATGCCATCAATTTCACAACTGCAAATGTTCAGTTTACATATTTTTTCTAATCCTGTGTCTTGTATACAGCCACAGAGTTTTCATATTCGACTCTAACTTACAGAAACCATTCTCTGAAGTTGGGCTTTTGTGTTTAGGTACTCTTTCTTCGATA